>JANRGW010029451.1:0-19777 GCA_024733675.1 Psilopsiagon aymara
CCGAGCGGGGCTCGGGAGGGGGTCCGGAGCGGGTGCGCTTCCCCCGTGCTCCCGGGGGAAGGAGGGCGAGGGCGGGCCGGAGGAAGGCCGGAGCCCCTGTGCGGTGCGGCCTGGGCGGGTTCGGATTCCTCACCTGGCCGGTTTGTTCAACTGGGGGAGACGCAGCTGCTGAAATCATGGATCGGGTCGGGTTGGAAAGGGCCTTGAAGCTCACCCAGCTCCAACTTCTGCCACGGGCAGGGACACCTTCCACTAGAGCAGCTTGCTCCAAGCTCCATCCAACCTGGCCTGGAGCACTGCCAGGGATGGGGCAGCTGCAGCTTCTCTGGGCACCCTGTGCCAGCGCCTCAGCACCCACACAGGGAAGAACTTTCTTGTCTCTAACCTACTTGTTCATGATCTTGTACCGCTGGTGCGAAAGTACACAGACAACTTTTTATGCAGCGGGTTTATGTTTATTGAAAGGAGATCCTTCTCCAGCATTAGAGGCCTGCTTTGCTGGGGTTGTGTTTGTTACAGCAGTTACAAACCATAAGCTGTTCAGTCCAGAATGTGCTGCGCATCCATCCATACCTATCACAAAAACTGGCCGGTCGATTTGAGCCCCAGCACACCAGCCCACAGCCTTGTCCTGCTCCTCACCATCTTGCCCTGGCACCTCTATGGTTGTGGGAAGCGTGTGTGTTTGATCGAGGAACAGTTCCTATTCTGTTCCCACGCCTTGCCCAGAAAAGCAGTGGAAATGGCAACCCACCATTAGCAAACGAGTCCATGTGGCCTGTGGTCTGCATGTGGTTGAGTTGAGGAGGCCCCTGGGAATGAAGATGCATGATCTGTTGTGGTGAATTGCCTTCAGTTAGCATTTCTGTTGGAAGCTCTTTGGAAATGCATGTATGTGATGGCCTGACGTTTCCAGTTGACTTAACCTACTGCAAACGTGTGTATCTCGCTAGCCCTGGCAGTGGCCGGGTGATCACGTCTGTAGAGACAGTAACAACACCGACTTTAACGTGCGTTCTGCCCCGCTAGAGCTGGGCAGCCTCACCCCTGGACAACCAACCCTAAAAACACAATACTTCCCAAAGAGACTTTGCTGCTGGGCAAAGCCTGCAGGTAATTACTATACGTCATGTTCTCTCCAGTTAAAATACATAACAATGCTGTATACGGTGCAGGAGATTTCCTGCTGAAGAACCCTGTGTATGAACTTGGCATTGTCTTTCATAATACGCACCGTTGTTTCAGTTTAAATCAACTGAAATGATAGAAATGGTTTCAGCACTGGTGTAAGTGTGGTTGTTTTGGAAGCTGAAATGTACCAGCCTTCTACACCCTTTTCAACCAGGATGTAAAGCAGTAGTTTTTCTTACATGGCTCCAACAGGGTAAGGCGCATAAGAGCGAAGACATTGGAAATAACATTTTCGTTTGCCTCCCAACCCTGCAAGAAGGGGTTATGAGGCAGATAGATCCTTGCGATTGCCCAGGTTCCAGACGAGGGGTCAGGCGCGGTGATGGCTCAGGAAAGAGCACCATCTAGTGAAAGGCCGCTTCTTGCAGAAACTCTCCCTAGAAGCCTCCAACCAAGCAATGACCAACCCAGCCCAGCCCAACCTACCTCCGTGGAGCTGAAGCAGCCCTGTGCGAGGTAGTGTGGTAACAGAGACCTAAAGTTTTCCATAACCTACACACACCGGGATCTTTAGCTCTACCTTCTTGGTTGTCCATCAAGGGAACATCTGTGCTTGTCAACTCCAGCCTGGCAAGTCAACCTGTTTTCTGCAACCTGGTCTTGCTATGGGAGCATCCCAGTCACACCATGGGGATCAGAAGGCCCCGAAAAGAGGGCTCAACCTGCTGTGCATGTATATGTGACTATACATAGGAGCTTACACTTGTTACTCTTAGAAATAGTTTGGAAATAGCTTTGGGGAGGCTTTTCAGCACAAGTTTAGATCTGAGCCCAAGTCTACCTTGCATGTGGGGGCAATGACCAGAAAGCATCTGCCACAAAAAGGCTGTATCAACCCCTTCAGCTGCCCAGCCCCTGTCCTCAGCAACACTTAATACATCTTTTTACATTTCCCTTCCTCAAGATGTAGTATTTGCTCTATTTGCGTCTCTGAATTGTTGTACACCCCCAAATTCTTAATCTGAAAATATCCTGTCTGCACCCACATATCACCACAAACCAAAACAGAGAGGCAGTAGATAAAGGGAAATTTGTGCAGGAGCTTTGTGGATGCCTCCTGACAAATCATTTGCCTTCATATCATCTCTGGCACTGGTTCCTCTGCATTTCACCATTTGCCATAGGTCCAGGTCTGCTTTTCAAACACTATAAAAACACAATAAAATGTATCAGTGTTATAACCAGAACAATCAGGTGTTCATTCATTGCCTCTTTCAGCTTTTAATTTGTCACAAGCTTTGCTGCAGGGCTCCTGAGTTCTTGCTAGGGAACTGGATGTAAGTGGGAGTTGCATTAGTGAGTGAGACTGGAATCTGGATCTGCACAACGTAATCTGAACATTGTGTGTAGTGGCATGAATTAGCAGTATGAGCCCATTGTTCCCACTTATGGAAATTAGCTGTCCTTGCAACTGAATAGAAAACAGGGTGCGATGTAATGATGGAAGCAGCAACTGTTAAAGATTTGTTTTCATCATGTTTAAGCAGCTACAGAATGGAGACACTGAGCATTAATGTGGCTGACAACAGCATGTAGTGTTTTCTTTGTGTTCCTGCTTGTTTGAAGCCAGTGACCAGTAGCTGAGGTAGCATCAGCTACATCAGAAGAGAGTATAATATCATTTTCCTCTCCAAACTCTATCACTGTCATCTCTCAATCCTGTAAGAGTTACAGTCTTTGCTAAAAAATCATGGACTGTGGCTGAGAGCAGCCTTCAGGAGAAGCTTCCCCATTCCCCTGAGCAATGCATCTCAGCTACTGTGTAAAAGTTCTTAGTGTGCCACAATCCCCAGACATTAGAGTTCAGCCTTAGGACAGGAGATAGCCTGGAATGAGTGAACTGCAATAAAACCCACCCAAACCAAAGCACAATGGCCTGGAATAGTAAATTAATGAAATTAAAGAAAGTTCCCTGGGTTCTTTTTCTGCCTCTCTGTGGGAAGTCTATGGGGCTTTGGTGGAAGGAGAAGGGGTGCAGCCTTGCACCTGGCTGACACCCACCACGTACCTCATCACTGCTCTTCCTGATTATTTCTCAATGCTGGGAAGCAGTGCTTATCAGTTGCTCATGCAGATGTCATTTTTGTTGGCTGTTCAATTGGTGGGGCACATCTAGCAGGTCCACCTCTGCAGACCTTGGGGCCCCACTGTGTGCTGATAAGCTGTGCTAACACCAAGCTCTCAGAACTTCCCCTTATCATTGAAAGTCCTGATAAAAATACTGCCTTTTTCTTCTGATCAAAAAAAAAAATCCAGTTATTAATGTTTAAAGGACCTGAAAGCAGACAAGGGAACATCTCTGCTACAGCCCCAGCAGAGCCCCATCCACATGCGTCTGTGACAAGCACAAATAATGTGATTTTACCTCATATTTGCTTTAAATATTTTCAAGACCAGAGAAATCATCTGGTGAGCTACGTGTTGTACTTGCACCTCCCTTTGTTAGGTCTGGATCTCCCACTTCCAAGCAGTGAGCACAGAAACAAGAAATAAAAGCAACCAAAGAACGAGAAGAGCTCCACAATTGGTTTTGCTGTCCCGCAGGGGTAAGGCGTGTACAGGTGTGTTACAAAGAAGGTGACATTTCACCCCTTTCACCCTCCTCCTGTCTGGAGTAAGAAATACTAGTACCTATAACAGTAATAATTTACACAGACTCTTATTGCCTTCCCCAGAGCTTTGGAGGTCTGACAGTGTTTCCTTGTTCCAGCAGAGAGACTGGAGTCATGTCTGTGGTGTGCAATGTAGGATAGGTGCTAGGTGGGATGAAACGGTGGGATGAAAGATGAAAGACTTGCAGGCTGCAAACACTGTTATCATTAAGGCTGCTGGGATGGCTTTCTCTTGCAGTTCAGTGTTACACTTCATGTTTTGTCAAAGGACACTGTTAACAGGTGTCTGCTCTGGCCATCCTGTTCTTTTCAATATACCTTTTAATTTAATCCTATTTTATTTCTAACCCAACAGCAAGGGTTGTTGTCCAGTTACGTGCAAAGCAAGGGATAGGCAAATCAATGCCAAAAGACTTCATTGAAGTATCAGAAAACATTCATCAAATCAACTTACAAAACTGAATTATGTGGGACCCCAGGAGTAAAAAATGACAAACACAGAGCGTTAAATTGATAGCAGACCAGGATAAAAGCTTTTAGTCAATGTGTGCTATAAAATTAATCAAATGCAGTATACTCCCTAAAAATTAGAGCATTTTCCTCATCCCCTGCACTCTACTCAATTTCAGATCTAAATAACATACAAAGTAGATTAAAATTAATCAGTGCAGCAGATCCCACAGCAAAGCAACTAATCAAGAAAGCAACACATGCATTTGCAACCATTTATTTATTACCATCACCACGTGTGGCCAGGATGCAAACGCATATGGCATCCCTGGCTTCTCTTGAACAGATGCCAGAGATGATGGGTGTATTCGCTTTTTTGTGCGAGGCAGTAAGAGAAACTGTCAGCATTTAGGTCACTTGGAAATATTTACTTGAATCTTGCAAATATTATGAAGGGTGAAACAGGACAAAATTGTGTGTATATATATATATATATATATATATAGTGTGGATGTGCAAAAGTAGCTTTATCTCTGTGTAGGACCTGATTGCTCCATCTCTCACTTCAACTATTCAGCTTTTCTCTGTAGGTGTATATGGACTGGATGAGACCTTCCCAGCTGTGGAATGTCAGAGAGAAGAGTTTTCCTGATGTTAGGAACCAATAGCCCATAGGTAATGGCAAATATTTCCAGCTCATCCAAGCATGTAAGCACCATCTCCCATTCATATATTTCCATTAAATACCTGCCCAAACTTTTCTTATTGATGTTTATGAACCTGCCAAATGAAAAAGAAGAACCAAAAGAGGTGCCTTGCTCAGGAAGGCAAATGGGGGATGTTTCACAGAGACAAGTGCAGCCTGGGAACTCACATCTGAGACTTCAGGCATATTGACAAATCCTGTGGGCGAACATGAGCTGCTTTAAAAACTGCACTGAGTTTCCACCATCAGCCATCCAACAGCTGTTTTGCCAAAACATGTGTGTTACAACAGGTACCTGCAGCAGACTGTGGTAGCTGATTTCTTATTCAGAAAGCAAAGTGGACTCTCTTTATTGAGATTTCAGTGATAGAAAACCATCAAGTTCCTCTTTCTGTGTCATGAAGCCCTGTTTTCTTGTACACAAGTTCTCCCCCCGTTGCCAGTTAGCCCAGCTCTGCAGGATGACATACACACACCAGATGGTCCTAGTACTTCTGCACCAGAATTGCTGATGTGCACTGGGGTCAGCAAAAATGCACCATGCTTTTCCTCGGCTTAACAGGCTTCCCAAACAGAGAAAAGTACAAAAGGCCATTGAACATCCCTGTTCAGCAGCCTGAACAGTTGGCCTGTTAACAAGTGCAGATCTCTTGTGGCAGTGAGTTAAAATAACTTCAGTTCTCAAGAGGGGAAAAGAAAGCTGCTTCACCATGCGCTGTAAATCAACACCATGTCAGTCATAGGAAATTAAAGGTACAATGTCACAAATCCTAATGCCAGGAGGGATAGCAGGGATTTGGGCATTCACTGGGTGCTGTGCATGCATTCAGCAGTGAAATATGGTTCAGCATGGTGAGAATAATGTTGTGACACATGAGGAACCACTGGTCGTCAACTTTTATTATCACACTTCTTCCCTCTGTCCTTCCTCTGAAGAGTTAATTCTGAATATACATGAATAGCACATGGCCTTGGTAGGGCAGTTGTCCCCACTGCCAAAGGAGGTTCTCAAGGAGAAACCAGGGTGATGAATGCTCTTCTCTCCACATTTCCCATACGAGGAAAGCCACCATAGCAGCATTGTTTTTCCATTCCACTCTGCCTTCAGTTGCAGTAGCTCTGGCTGCTAGGAGCAGCCTGGGCTTGGCTGGCTGTTTGCAGCAGCAGGCATGTGGGACATGCTGTGCAGAGGACACACCGCAGGGTTGCCATTCTGGCTTGTCAGGGTCTCCTCTCACTCCTGTAACGCTAGACCGCTTCTCAATCATTTCTTAGCAGCTTGGGCTAAGAAGCCCATCACATTGACTGTGTCAAGAATGGGATACGGCATCTCTGGCATCCCAGGCTTTGCAAGTTGTGTTTTGCAACACACACTGACGTTCTTTTGTGTGGAAGGGATCTATTTCACATTAAGCAGCCATCGTACAGTATTTTTGATCAGCACCTGTAAGCAAATCCAAGCAAAGCTCATTCCAAGGTCAGCTGGGTATTTTCTGAAGACTTATCTCCAGCCTTGCAGGCTGCAGAGCAAGCCACCATGCTGGCCATTTGAAGCTCTAATAGATCAAACACAGACAGAACTGATCCGCATTGGCAAGAACAAGATTAGGATCAAACAGCCTCCTCTGTCCCTGCAGCTCTGTATTGACAGGTGTCTGGGATGTCATTACAGTCAGCAGACAGCTTCAACTAATGAGGTCTTTGTCCTCACACCTTCTTCTTACTTATTGCCAACACAGAGCCATTAAACCATCCTTGCACTTATTTGAGTCTGCCCCTGGGTGAAGCTGCTTCAGTGTATTATTGGGTACCTGCTCCAGGTAGCAAAGTGTGCGGGGCTGTGCTATCTTGGGTAACCTGCCAGCCTGGAGAGTTTATGACTGCTCAAATAGTTGTGTCATCTGAGAACTTCATCAAAAGTCCTATTTCGCTTTTTATTAACTTCTCCCTCCATCCACTGCCTGCCTGGGTTAGCCAAGAGCAGAAAGTAACTTATGTGCTTACAGTAACAGATCAGAAAGTTCAGAGGCACTTTATCAAACAAGATCGCTTGACTGAACAGAAAACAAAATGCCTCACATAATAAATGTCTCAAATATAAAAAAAACCTACACAGATTAGCATAGGATTTGGTGGTGTTTCTCTTCCATAACCATGCCCTTCAAAATCCTTCGCTTTGATTTTATTATTTCTCTTTTGCAGTACATTCTCAAATGCTAGCATCCGTTGTCTCATGTTTGTTACAAGCCAAGAGCATTGGTGCATGTATAAATTCAGCCCCAAACCACATCTGAGGATTTGGTGTTACATGGGGAGAGAATCAAGTTAACATCCCTGAAACTGTCCCCCATCTATTCCACCAAGATGGAAACAAAGATGCCCATAGCAAACTTTAACGCAAAGCATTAGGGATCTTGGAGTGGTTAAAATCACTGTTTCTTATTGAAGATAGTGAAATTACACTTTTTATAAATTGAAAATAGTTTGTTGATTGGCTCCTGAAGAAGCTTTGAAAGCTTGTATGTACATAGACAAACAGGTCTCTATCTCTACTGTTACTCTGATTTACACAGTAATCCAAATATCAATAAAGCTATTTGTAACTCCTTTACATCTGTGTAATTATTAAAACCGCAGACACTCCTGCCACACTAAGTATCTGATTCTGAAAGTGAAACCAGGAGGCTCATCTCTCTGTACCAGTGTGTGGCCACATCAGGTCACTCCTGTAATCACATTCGGTTCCTTTTTCAAGCATCTTTAAAATGAAAAGAGGAACTGAGTTATTCTCTCAGCTACTGTGGCAACCATGAGAATAAAGCAGACATCGCAGCTTGTGCTGAAATTCCTCAGCAAATAGTTTTGAGTCCAGAGTTTTCAGCTGAGCTGTGCATGGGGACATCTTGTTGTGCATATGTAAGGTTATTTTGAAATAATCTGTACTTTAAAAACAACTTTGTAGCTAAGAATTCATGGGCAGATTTTGCCTGCTCATTTACTCTGAGTCTATACGCCAACTGATCATTACTTCTGCAAATAATTGCTTAGATATCGAGCTGTTTATTTTCACACAATTTAATTGTGCGAGATGTGACTGTAAATGAAGAAAGAGCAGAATCCCTTCTAAATACCTGGACCTCAGCTGATATCTACCATCTCTGCGTGGCAGCAAATCTTCCCATCTCTCTTTAAGTTCAGATGAATCAGGGGAGTCCCCTCTTCTCAGCTACAACTATAGCATGCTGCTTTCAACACCCATCTCTTGTAGCACCAGCAGCAAGAACATGGAAATTCAGTGCCCTACAAGCCTTTGAGAGGTTTTCCTACAAACAACAAACACCTAACTACCCAACCTGATGTAATTTACCAGAAGACTAAAAGAGAGGACAAGGGTAGCTCCAGACACTTAACTCACTATGGAGGGTTTAGATGTTTGTGCAATACTGCTTTGCTGCCCATTGGAACAAAGCACTGTGATGATTATTATAAATGTAAGAATGAAGACGTAGACTAATCACCTTCCCTCATCTATAAAGGGTGTTGGTTGTTTTCAACGTTCTAGTGTTTGCATGGCTTGTGTAATTCAGCAGGCTGTGCTGAAAGACTGAATGAAGAAGGGAGATGGTTGTGTTTGGCAGGGAAGATGCGCCTGATATGTCTTGTTGCTATGGCTTTGTAGGATCACAGAAGTTAACATCTATTAGATCATGTATCAGGCTTCTCCACACCCTCTCACTACTTCTGCTAGTCCAGTTAGCTCCCTAAAGTCCCTTAGTGTTTTTTTCACTTGAACTTCAAGTATTTCAAGCAATGATATAGCCCGCCTTTATTTTCCCCTCAAAGATTTCTATGATCTAACACCTCACAGAGCTGCATATGACTCTTCTGCCTGAAACCCTTTTCTTTGAAAGCCCGGTAGCCATTTGCATGTGATCCACACTCACTAGATGGAGAACAGCACTTCATTTTCTTTGCATCCTTTATTTGGATCTTGCTTGGCCCAGAGCCCCCAGGGCTGGTCACAGTAAAGCCATTACCTCCATGCACATGTAGACCACATGCCTTTCTGTGGCAATTTCCACTGTAACTCATCATCAGCTGCTTAACTCAATGGTTGAAACAAGAACAATGAATTAAAAAATAGGGTAGCAGGAAGCATTATTAGTCCCCAGGGAATTTGCTGCCTCCTAAAGCACTGTTTCTTAAAACTTTTGGAGCAGTTCTTCCTGCTGTGGCTTTCTTCTGATCCTGCTGTCATAAGGAATCCAATGTCTTCTGCACTTTTTCCATCAGTTACTCCTGTCCAGCCAGGCACTGTCTCTCTTTGCTGTTTGCTCTAGACAGACTCTTTAAACCAGCCTTACACCCTACACTCGTGTGGGGCTTTTAGCAGTGCTCTTCACAGGGTCCCCAGGATCAAAACTGTTATAAGATAGACACTCTGTGAGTCTGCAGGGGCAGCAAGTCTATCACCTGTGGTGCTCTGGTGCAATAGGAGCAACAGATAGGCTGAGGTCAGTTTTATGGGTCAGAAGTACTGTCCTTAAATTCTGTCAGTTATTCCATAGCCAGCAACTGGTGTAGCATCAGTTGATCAACATTAGTTCTTCATCCAGTACACCCAGGCCACTCCCTGGTTCAAATTGGAAAAAGAGTGATCGCAAACGTACAAATATCCCCACGGAATATAAATGTTGATAGTCTCCTGTGGGCCTGGTTTTCTATGGAAGGGGACTGAAAGTTTGTACTTTTTGTTTGTGGCATAACATACTGTGGATAAGTGAGCTACTGATCTCCAGAAATGAGCTGCTTATGCAAACCAACTGAGACGATAATACCTGTGCTGCTGCACGTGTCCCTTCTATTTAGGGACGCGAAGGAAAGTGATAACTGAGGATGATCAGCTTCTGTGCTTGGCACCACCTTGGCAGCAGGTTGTGAAGTCACGCTTTCAGTTGCTGAACTGGGAACGAGATTATGCAAGGACATAATGGGAAATGAAGTGACCCACCTGCATATTAATGGTAGAAATCAGTTAACACTTACTTTCAAATGTGTTGGGATAGCTAATTAAAGAAGACAGAATTCCTGAGCAGGTAGGTAAACTGAGGCAGAAATGAACCTTAGCTTCATTTAGCTTCTGGCCCTAAGTGTTCTACAAAGTTGGTTTCAAAACTGAGAGTACTCCAGGCTGGACTGAATCTGCATCCACATCTAGCAGCTTCTTTGTTAGGCAACATGCTAATTCAGTGTCTGGATCCCAGAGGGCCCATTGGGAAGGCATCTCCCCCACACATACACACCCTCTGATGACTGCATTTCCACTTGGAGCACTGAAGGAGGTGTAACATCAGCTGGAACAAGCTGAATGTACTCAGCCACATATCATTAAGACTGAGACAGACTGGGGCACAAGATCTCCATCCGAGTACGCTGTAAAAGCACTCCGTTCCCCCTGGTACTGGGAGTAATGAGATGATAAAACACAGGCACAAGAAGCAAGTTTGCCTTCATAAATCTAAAAGGCAGACATTGAAAAAATGCCAGATTTCTGAAAAATTAACACCCTCTTTCATCACCTAATAAAAAAGGCCTCTCTGTCTCTTGACAAAAAAAAAAAAAACATTTTAAGCTATTCTAAAATATATTGAAAGCTATTTAAAGAAATTAAGTTGCTTTAAAAGGAACTGTTGACTTTACTGATGGTGCCCTACTTATTTTTCCACATTGGTGCTTTTTCAAGTGTAGCAACTGGCGTTTACAGTCACCTCTCTGTTTATCTCACTAAAGTAAAGGCACAGCTCAGCTTCATATTCACAGATCCAAGCCGTTTCGAATATCAAAGACACCTCACATATTGCTCCATCACTGGGTACACACAAACAGACCAGAGCTGTGAAACTGCAGCAGGGCAGCAATATTTTTACAGATTTCAATTGTCAGTCCTCTTTATATATCTTTTTTATATCATCTTAGTAAACACAAAGAAGGTTAAAAGCTCTGACAGGTGTCAGCCCAATGCAATATCATCCCAGGTGGAAGCCATGGACTGCAAAGAGGGCATAAGCAGAGTGTTTGGGGAAGGAGAGCAAACCATGCCTTGGTGAAAGGTGGCCATGTATTTGAGGTTACCATGTCTGACATACTCCAGATTTCATTTTGCTTGCTTTCTTTATATCACACAGTCTTAAAGCTATCTGCGTTGAAGTGCAGCACCCCTTGGGAGTCCGCGTTTACTAGCATTGGTTACTGACGGATCGTCTGCTGATGATGGTGAGTTTGGAGGCGAGGAAGGGAGGGATGCCGCCACTTACATCACCCCTTTGCAGTGAGCAGGAAGCATGGCTCTAACCCAACACTTTGCAACACGCCTGAGGATCCTGGAGCCAAGACATGACACAATGGAGAAGAGAGAAAAACACACACCGGAGCGAGGAGCATGCTTGGAAGCAAAGACAATGCCAGAGACCTCAGCCCTGGAGTTGTTTTTAAAGCATACAGCAGTGGCCTCTGCTGGCTCTGATCAGGACATCAGTTTTGTTTCTTTTTACTGTTTTTGTCCCTGCTCTGATGTGGCTTCCTGTGGCAATCACCAGGCTGTGCAGGGTGCAGGTTCCCATTTCCCTAAGGGAAAAGCAAGAGCTGAAAAGGAAGATGTGTGTTTGCAGGATATCGGGACCACTAAACTAACAGGGATATTTTGTCACATCCAAAATGTGACTGAGGAAGGATTTGACAAAACTTGGTCTACATTGCTGAATAGTTACCTGAAGTGAACCTGTCATGTGCTGCCTTTTGGGGCTGAGCAGCCAGGACCTTTGCTATGCAGCTTTTCTTGTGTTTGTGCCCAGCTGAGCTCTACTCCAACCTTGCCACTCTGCCTGGGATCAGTGTGGTGCCAGCTCAGTCCAGCTTCCTCCGTAATGCTTCCACTGCTCATCCTTCCACCAGCACACCTCTGACAGATGAGGCTTTCAGGAGCTGCCTTTTTCTCCAAAGGACCTCCCAGCCCCACACCATGTTTCTGCCCATTCTGCCTGCGTTCACAGAGCAGCGGGATGCGCAGGCACCTACTTTCACATGCACATCTTTAGTTTCAAGTCCTGTTTCTAGAATCACTACTCTGAATCACAGGTCCTTTGGCCACTGAATTTCAGATAGCTTCAAAAGCTGCTATTACTGACCTTCCTGACCTCATTCTGCTGCCCCCATGGGGAATATTCCGCAGTGCTCTGCATCTTGAGGCGAGGCATGGGCAGGCAAGTGCCATGTCCAGCATCACCCAGCGTGGATGGGAATAGCAACCAGAGCCCCGAGCTCCCTATCACTGCTTTGCCTGCTCCTCCCATCACCCACCATCTCTGCTATGACCCTCTCAAGAGCACACACCAGACACCTTTCAACAGCACTAACTCCTTTAAGACCATATTACTGCTGTATTTATGTATTCATGACCAGCCCAGCGCAGCTGATAAACCCTAAACACTAGGGCTGTGGGCAGACATGCAGTCACGTGTCAAAGGCTGCCTGCATCTGCTTCCCAGCTGCTCGCTCCCGCAGCCATCCGAGAGGATATTGGGTAACGTGGCTAAAGGCTTGTGGGAGAGCTGTGGCAAGCTTCCCCCCATATTAAGCAGCCTTTAATTTGGCCCTGGCTGGGAGGAAGTGACAAGGACAATGCCGAGATCAGACACTCAGAATTTCTGTGCTCAGTGTGAATATTTTACATGCTTGTCAAGCTGTGCAGTAAACGATGAAGGGCTGTAGCCAGCTGTAATTTAACACAGTGGGATCAATCCAGTATGAAGAGCAACAGACTGTATCTTTCCTCCATATGGACATCTAAACAAACCTTTTATTGATTGAAACATTTCTCATCGTTTATGGGAACAGTTTCTCACCATGGGCTTTTAAAGCATCTCATTTTGTACTTTAAAGCTGTAGATGGGTTTGAGGATCATACAAGCTTTCTCAACTTAAAATGGTTTAAAAATTGCAGCAGAACAGGGGATGGCCCCACTCTGAGGACATGTGCGTAATTATTGCTCTTAATGACTTGCTTTGCACTGAAGTTGCTTTTAGCACTCAACAGGACAAAAAATTGAAGCAGCTCCAGATCCAAATAAGTTGCAGTTGGAACAGGAAAGCTGGACCAGATAATGAGTGTGGGTCTGAGGGCTGTGAGCACTTGGGACATTTGTCCATCCCTCTGTCTGCTTTGTGGGACTCCAACACAGGGCTTCTTGTAGCAAGCATTGCAAAGGTTGCTGGTTTATATGCACATCCCACACCTTTTTGAGCACTGATGCCGTCCACACGCTGTGCCCTCAAGACAGAGGCAGGTTATCTACAGGGCTTAATTCTCTTTCTAGGGAGTCTCAGGCTTCACATTTTGAGTTTCACTGTTTGCTCTTAACACAAAAAGTGCTTTACCTTAGCTACTGAACTCAAATGTTCTCCCTTTGCTGATCTATCTGCCAGGATAAAGCAATGAAAACCCACCTTATTTACATTCCTATTTTCCTTCTGCAGCATCTTCTCAGCTGAGTCTATTTTCTACCTTTTTAAGGGTCTCCCTCAGCTGCTGACAGGTTCTACTTCCCAAAATGTTCATAACTCTTTCTCCAAATAAAATTGTCTTAAAAATTGCCAGGTTTGAAGAAGGCACACTGGTTTATTTCCTTCATAGGTTTGAACCTGTCCCACTCACAAACTTTTCTTCTTAACAGTAAGAGATAGAAACCGCTATCAAAATCAGAAGCCGAGTTGCCCACTTAATCCCATGACTCCAGGAGTTGGGGCTTTAAGCAAGGAAAGCAATCACTGTGAGGCTTGTGATAACATTGCAGGAGCTGGCAGCAGCACTAGTGCTCAGCCGTGGGTGTTGCTGTGAATTCTGGCTGCCATTCGGCTTCACGTCTCGGCAGGGGATGGAAAACCCGGTAAGATTCTTTCATGTGTTTTCTCTGCCTTTGTCTGTTGTTGCAGGAACAAAAGTGTAAATCGCAAGTCCTTGGCACCGGGTGGGATTTTGTGCTCCGCTGGGTCCTGGTGCTAAATTACATTCCCTCAGATCATTTGCTCCCTTGTTCATCAGCCATCAGGAAACATGAGACTCTGAAGGGTGTCTGCATGTAGGACTGTGTGTCTGTGTGTGACTGCCTGTTTGTCTTTGGTCCCACACCCAACATGGTCATGGCCAAAACGTATTAGAGAAGTGTTTAAAAGTTCCAAATATTGTAACTTGGATCACTTTGCCTCCACTACAACAACAACAACATTGGGGGATGTCACAGGGGCCTGCTGGTCCAACCAAGAGTTAAAACGTGATGCTGTGCAGTGATAATAATTGGAAATAGGCAAGTCTGACCAGTCCTATGACCCTCTGTGCTTTGTGGCTGTGCCACTGCATCTGACCATGACATAGATGTCCGAAGAGTGACTGAGGTGTCTCTGGACCAATCTTAAGAAATCACAAAATCATTAAACATGACAATCTGAAGGACCTTTTCTCTACTACATCTTGCTGCCCATAGGAATGATGAGGTCTCCTTGTCCATCCCTGGTAGCATCCCCCCTGGCAGGGACAGGCAGCTCAGCAGATGCAGCTCAGCCCTGTCTCTGCAGTGACCAAGCTACAGCTCTGAACCAGCCCCACTTTGATCCTGTCATTCACTTGAGCCCATTTTGCCACAGTTGTGTTTGAGCTACACTTTGGTACCTGTTAACATCTGACCATTGGCCAGGAAAGATTTGATCTGAAGAGATGCTCTGAGTGCAAGCAGCTAACATCGAAGTAGAGGTGGCAGAGGTCCCTGCACCTGAATTAGCGCCATGCAAGGATGTGAAATAGCCACACTTCTCAGCTAAAGGCCGCTAAAGACCTGAAGGCTGAGGAAGGAGCCAAGTACATCTTCCCACCTTGCACCAGCTGCAGCAGCAGAGGCAATAGAGATGCTGGCCAAGAGAGAGCAGCCCCATCTGCAGACGCTGGCTGGGATGAGGTGGATAACGCTGTGATTATCCAGCCTTTGTTATTATTTTGCTGTTTCTTCAGCACTGAGCTCACAGCCCAGCTGTGCCAGGCACTGCACATACTGACAAGAGGCATTGCCTGTCCAAAGCGCGTGCAGTCACAGCAGAGAGCAGAGCAGCATTCCCATTGGCAGGAGAAGCATACCTGGATGACCATGAGCAGACCCCTGCATCCAGATTCCCTCATCCCCGGGAGGGGGGGCAATTTGCAAACAGGAAAGACTTGTTTAGTGCCATCTGAGTATAGAGTTAGGGATGAATCCCCTATGTTCGGCATCTCTGGTTGTCTCTACCCCTTCAGACACCAGCAGTAGCAGGTTTTGGAGTTCAGGTAGCACAGACATAGCCTGATGGGAGCTCATTCCAAAGTGACATCATTTACCAGCAATTCCTAAGAAATAGGTCCCAACTAGCAGGGAGGAGTTGTGCCTCCAGGCAAACAGATGCTGGTTCAAGGCTGTTATCAGGTAAAGCGTGTGGGTGAAAAACCTTCCCTGCAGCTTGTCTGTTGCCATGAGAAGAAGCAAACAAAGCAGGGACAAGGCTGGACTCCAAACGAATGAGGCTCATGACTGGCTGGCTCCGTATCTGTGTATCTGTGCTAGAGACAGTGATGAGATACTTCCTTCTGATGAAGGCTGGGGCTATGTGGCATTGAAGTGCCTTAGCTTTGGACAGGAAGCTACTCCAGCTAGGGCAAGCATCTCCAGATCCAGGGACCCAACAGTCCTGGGAAGGTAACTGGTGCTTAGGTGCTTACAGAGGGAAAGAAAGGTGGAAAAATGTTGAGTTTACTCTTGCTTCACTTTTCTATAATGCAATACACACACTGCAGCAGCAGGGCTCCTGGGCACTGCAGTGGTGGGAAGCATCAGCCATCTGTTCTTGTGTTCTCTGTTCCACCCTGTGGCATGATTTCCACCTCTCCTATCGTTCATACGCTGAATTGCTGCTGGAGGGATCATGCTGAAGACTGCAAGTCACTGCAGAGGTGTGTAAGTCTCCAAGCAAGCATGTGGATCCAGCAAGCATGAACTCCAGCTCTGTGCTTGTGTCTTGGCTGAGATGTTGTTAAAAGGCATCAGAAACCTGTTTGTGATCTGGTGTGTTGGTCCAAACGAATTCATGTTTTCACAATGGCATTTTGGAGTCAGAGCACCTTTTTTTTTAACTTTAACAAAAAAGAAAGCAATTAAACCTTATTCAACGTTTACTGAGGGTTGGCTTTTCCAGCTCTTTACCTTCAGAGAGCCAAGACATGGGGGGAAAAGAGCCCAGGAAGATGTTTTACATGTGGATACAACATACTGCAAGGATTACCAGCAGACTGCAGGGCAGTGATTTGAAGCAGCGGGAGAGGAGACCCCCTCCTTTTCTTCCCCTCTCCTCTTTGCCTAAGGAAGTGCTGTGCCTACAGAGGAACATCACAGCTGATTGTTTGCAGCACCGGGGAATCGTGTGCGTTGGAAGTAAAACTTCTTGACAGCAAGTACACATCTGGGCAGATGCACACATATGGTGGAGGGAGATGATTAAAGGAGTGGAGATAAGGGGGGTGGGCTTGGCACATGATCTGCTTCCCAGCCTGTTAGAGAGATTGGGGAGAGATGAGGCTGCAAACAAGTACTGGAAAGGCCGGGAACTGAATCGGCAGTGCTCTGGCAATCCCACTGAGCTCATTTTCCTCGTTCAGTCACCAAACCCTAGGAAAATCCATCTGCTTACAAGTCTGGGATGGGTTCAGCTACTTAGACCAGGGGTCTCCCTCTGAGAAACCCAGTCTGCTGAGGGCTGATGGGGTCCATCAGTCAGAAAAGGGGAAGAGCATTAAGGACAGCTGTGGCTGCAGTGACCCTGAAATGGTGGAGGTTTTGATCCTTAGGATGGCAAGGAGGGTGCACAGCAAGCTGCCTGCTCTGCATTTCAGGAGAGCAGACTCTGGCTTCTTCATGGATCTGCTTGGTGGAATACCGTGGGATAAAGGCCTGTAGAGAGGAGAGCAGTGCGTCCAAAGAGGAAACTGGGCAAACATGCACAGAGAAACTGTTTGAAAAGTTAGGGATCAGGTTAGGAAAGCTAAAGCTTTGACGGAATTAAACGTGAAGGAAGGACTGGATGAGTTTACCTGCACGAGAAGATTGGAAAGTGTGTTTCACCAGGAGATGAGGAACCCAGAGTGGGCGACATAATCCTGCCATCAGGGAGGTTGTCAAGGACCCTGGTGCCTCTGAATGACATGTATTCACATCACCTGTGCCAGGTCATGTCATGGAGAGCTTTAAACGGACTACTGGATTTGTGCTATGTTGTAGCTAGAGGGAGAGTGTGCTCCATGGTCGATACACAAGAGGAAGGAGAGGAAAGATATGACCTGGGGATCAAATAAAGGAATATCAAAAGAAGCTTAAAGTCTGTGAGTCACTGGGAGATCTTGTGTCTTACCTACTGCTAGACAGTGCTGAGTCCTTGTTCAGCCGGTACTCAGGTGTCTGTCAGCTACTGCATTTAGGTTTCTGCATATTGCTTAACAGTTCTAGCTCTGTGTTTTCCATTAAGCACAAGTACTCAGTTGTCATTCTACAGTGGTGCTGCACTGTTTAGAGAAGCCATTTACATGATGTGGAGCATCTACCAGCTACTTTACCTCTCTGAGCGTTCTCCCAGTGACACTTGATGGTGATCTCCCCTCAGAGCTTAGGCCAGGAGCAGCAAGCCAATGGATGCTCCAGAAGCTTAAAGCAGGATTGGGACCTATCTCTAATGTCATTTCAGATTAAGTGATATGAAAAACAAGGTCTGGAAACCACATGAGAGCCAGTTTTCTCATGAGGGATCTAAGTCCTACTTCAGATGGACAAAAGCATCTCTATTACTATTGAGCAAGCCTGTGGACCCATCCCTACCGAGAAGATCAAGCTCCGTGTGTTTTGGCAGTGGTGTTTGTGGTCACATGCTGACCTGTCACACTGTGTGATGAGAGCCTCCGGCACTGTGCTTTTACATGTAGCCAGAGAGGATATGAACATGAGGCACGTAACTCCCAAACTGTGTGTTTTCTTCGTTAGCTTCAATAAAGAGCCATCACACTTTGCAAAAACCCACAACCAAAAGCTTGTGGGTTTCCTTTTCGTCTTGCCCTGAGGGCTGGGTGAAAGGAGGAGTCTATCTAATTTCTGCTAATGAAATTCTTCTTGCAAAGTACAGATGCACATGCAAATGGCATCCATCTGGATCCTGAGGGTAGGGAGAACACATTTTGGGGAATGGTCAGTTAATCGTGGGGGTTTGGAGAACAGTTAATGCCGAGTTGCTTCTAAATGGCTGGATGGCTCCTCATTATGTTTGTTTATATGTAATTTTAATATTAAAGAACAGGAATATTATATCAAAATCAGGCTGAAAATAGGAAAGCAAATCTCCTCCCTTTTATTGAGAGTAGCTAATCTGCTGGCCCAGGATTGCAGCCGAGCGCTTGTATTCCCATCTGCACCAATAAGTCTGGTCCAAACAGAAGCATTGCATTCAAAAGATGAGCAAACCTGGGGCAGGGGCTGAATTCTCAGCACAGCCCCACTTGATCTTCCCTGAGTGAAACTAGAGACCTTCATGAAGGAAAATAAGTAAGTGAGCCCCAGGGTACTGTGACTCCTGGGTGCTAGGACACAGCTATTGGAATAAGTATAAAAGATGAAATAACTGCTAGTGCCTATCTGCTGCCTCAGTAATGAAATGTTTTTCTCTGCTTTTTGTGCTGCATGATCTGTAGATTTTGTGACTTTTTTTATTTATATAAGATGAATTCCCTGAGGCCTGTGTGGTGTCCCACATGCCCTGGCTGCGCAGCAGCATCTCGTCCGTCTGTCCATCCATTCATCCATTCATCCATTCATCCATCCATCCATCCATCCATCCCCAGCTCACTTGCTGCCACCTGCTGAAGGCAGGTCCCCACTGCAGCAGATCCGGCCGTGCTTGTGGTTTCATCTCGATGCTTTTTCCTTTGTGGATGCTCAGGATGCCGATGAAGCCTGATGCATGTTAAACACACTTAGGACCCTTCTGATACAGCTTACAGCAGCCTTGTGTATAGGATATGAGGCGAAGACATGAATAAACAACTAAGGTGATTTTTGTTTGAAATCCCAAAGCTCCTTTTTACTGAACGGAAGCCCCTCTGCTTCCCTCAAGGAAATTCCATAGGAAAAAAGGCATTTCCACACAATTAAGAAAAAAAACAAACCCAAACCCCACCTTCCTCCATCTCTTTGCATCTGGAATAACAAGTTTGCATTTAATTCCACTGTAATATAATATAGCACATTTTCTTACACCCTTAGATGCCCACATCTAACAGTGTTCCTGAAAACTACTCGGATGAAATTAATGTTGTACACTCAGCTTAGATGATTTGCTATAGTTACAGAGTAATCATGGAAATATGGAAAGCTTTTGCAAGTGTAGCATTTATGGGCAATTTAAATTGAAAAACAACCATAGCTCTGACACTTGGAAAGCTACTGACAATGCTGATATTTATTCTGTACAGGGGAGCAGGATGGAACTGACTAAAACCATCAGCTGTATCAAAATGGGTACAGAGGAAAAACAGATTTAAGATTGTCATGGGCTCAGCAGTAGCAGTCATTTTTCTCCTTCTCAGTAGTTGGTGCAGTGCTGTGTTTTTGACTTTTGGCCTGGGAACAGTGCTGATAACACCAATGTTTTTAGTTATGGTTTAGTGATGTTTGGTCTGGCCAAGGACTTTCGGAGCCTCATGCTCTGC
>JANRGW010029451.1:19877-42482 GCA_024733675.1 Psilopsiagon aymara
TCCTTCCCATCCCTCCAGGAGCAGAGGGAAGAAAAAGGGGGAAGTGAGTGAACAAACTGCGTGGCTGATTTATGGCTAAAACCACGACAAAGATTAATATTTATTCAATGTAACATATAGAATAAATCTGTTTATCTGTATATATACACATAAAAGAGAAGTGCTACTGATGTAGAATTCACATTCTTAATGTACTTAGTTGTCTCACTCATAGGAAATCTGGGTAAAAGATGTGAGATAGAAGTGCCTGTGCTATGAATTACTCAATCTCTGCTCTTTGGGATTTCTATGTCCTACTGTTACATGAATAATCTTTAATTTGAAGGGAATATATGCTGGGTTTAGGCTGTTAGATTTTTTCCTTCATTTCTCATAGAATTCATACCTATGTAGGCATATAGGGTGAAACTCAGCAAGCAAATAACATTAAAGAAATCATTTGGTGAAGAAAGCCACAGAGTTCCATTGGGGTAGATTCTTGTATATATTATACACTATACATAAATGCAGAGCTTCTGAAAATTGGGCTGCCACACACAAAGCCAATGGCTTTTCTATTTTCCAGCTTCCACTCAGCAAAATCCCACAAATAATGCTTATTCAATTCCCAGATCTCCTGACTCAGACTTCTCTGAACAACAGTCAGGCATGTACATAACAAAGGATGTTAAATATTAATGCCGAGGATTCTGAAGCTAATTGTGCTATTAACATGTAGGGAACCATTCATCCTTTCCACATAAATAAACTCCACTTAGCGCATTAGAGCCCTGCAAAGTCAATCTGACAGTATATTCCTTCATTTTGAAAGATGGACATAGGGGAAGGAAGTGATGCCATTTAATGGTTCGCTGCATGTGTACGTGGGATTTGAAACTTAAGCTAGCAGAACCAGTAGAAAAAAGAGGAAGAAAAGGAAGAAAATAAAATATAATGTTTAAGGTGATCCTGGAAGATGCGGCTGTCAGGTGAGACACTGCCTTCAGCAGCGACAGTGCTATACTTGAGTGGCTCCAACAGTGTCAGTACAAGTCCTACCGTGCTCAGTAGCTTGGCCTTTGCAAGGAGACCTGCCAATGTATCCATGTTTCTCTGCCCAGGTCTGTCTCACAGAATGGTTTCTGCTGGATTAGAGAAATTTAAGCACCCTCAGCCCTTTACATGAAATGATTTAAAAGCAGTGATGCTGCTGATTGCCATCATCTGACATTGCATCTCCCCGGCCTGTGACAGCCATCATCAGTGGCACCTTTAAGTGTGGCTGCTCTCTGGACAACCAAGTCTTCTATGCTACAAATAGTTCTCATCTAAGTGCTTACTCTAATGCTCATTTTCAATTTTTCTGGTGTAGTACAGCCTCCCCAGTTCACGTTTTCCATCTCAGGTAAACTGATACTGCCTCAGTGGCCAAGCTTCTGCCCTGACATCTCAGTGTCTGCAGGGTTGTGTGGGTTTTAGATGCTTCAGGGACCCTTTGGATTCAGAGGGCACAAATGTGCATCACATTTTGAAGTCCGTACTGTCATTAACTGCCTGTTTGAGGAAGCAACAAGGCTGACATTCAGGAGGGAGGGTTGTGCTGAGATTCCCTGCTCCTCCATGGGCTGCCAACTCTGCAGCAGTTTGAGTTGCTATGATATTCAGAAGCTGGTTTCGAGCAGAAAGTGACAGGCTAATTTAAGGGAAAAACTTAAGGAAAGTATTATTATGCTTTGTGAAAACAGAACCTTAGTCCTAAGCTCAGAATTCTAGTGGAAAATATAAAATGCACTGTGATTTTTACCCATTTCTCCTAGTTTCAGCGATTCAGCTCTCCTTTTAACATTTCTATGCAGCATGTTAGTAATGTGGGTGGCACGTCTCATACTGCAGGCATCCAGTGAGGGTCTTTTTCTGCTTCTGACAAGCACTGAACATGCCCCATCCAATAGATATAGTGTGTGATTATATATCTACACTGGGGGCATAGAAAGCTTTCACAGACCCAAACCCTGACTTCAGCATGATTTTACACTGCAGTGCTTTCAGTGTAAAACCCCTTTCTGCCCATGTTTAACCTGTTCATTCCCCCAGAGCAGGCAGCAGCTCTGTCCTCTTCTGGCAGGAGGCAATGCAGCTCAGCTCTCACCCTGTGCTGGCTGCTGTGTTTGTGGGTCTTGGCAGTGTAATCCCTTTGCAGCGAGCCCCGCAGTGCGGAATGGCTGACAGCTCTTCTACTGATATCCAGATTTCTTCCATGTGTGTTCTGCCTATGTCAGCCAGCAAGCAGGCAGCAATACCAATAATGAGACTTAACACTTGCATAGCTTTTTACATTGTATTCCTTATCCCTATTACTAATGCAAATTACGAGGTATAATAGCAGCAGATGCAGTCTAACACTGCCTGGGAGTCTCCCTTTTATTAAGGCTGGATTATGGCTTTTGTAAGCCAAGTTTCATTAGCAGAAGCAGTGGAGGAAGGGGAAGGAAAGCCTGTTTCTGGATGACACACTATCACCAGTGGAGAGCAGCAGCCACCAGCTTGCTGCCCCTACATACCTCAGGGAGGTGGCAATGTCCAGCTCCTTCTGCAAGCCCTGTCAGCTCAAGGATTTACAATAACATCCCTCAGACTTGTTTAACCCCCGCTAGGCATTAAAGCTGGCTTCTCCTGGATCCTGTTTGGATAAGGACATCTTCAGGGCCAGGATGCAGGGGTGTGCGCTGTCACAACTCAGCGCTGTTCTTGTGATCCTTGTCTCTTTATTCTGTTGGGGCTCCTTATGCAGACCACTTGGAGAGAGACACATGAGTGCACAGGTAAGTGTATTCACACACACATGCCTGTGAGAGCATGTGTGTGGAGGGGACCCTGAAAACCAAGCCACAAAGCCCTGCCCTGAATATGTGCTGGGCTCTCAACACCCTGTGATGCTGAGTGCCTCTTGCAGCAAGTGCCTTCGTGTGTAAGCCATGGCTCTGGCAGAGCCATGAAATATGCATTGCTTTGTGTGTTTTTATCCTCCTTTCACTTGACAGCCTGCAAGCCAGAGGAGAGGCTGCTCCATTGCCCCTATGTAACCATGTTGGTATGTATACCTACATGATCAACATTTACTGACGTCTATTTCCCTGCAATAGAAGAGTCTATATCATTTTATTCATCTCCATGTCAGGTCCTTACGCATTACAGCTCAGCATTGTTTTCCATTTACTTCTTGCAGCTCTGAAACAGTTGGATTGCTGCAGATTTCATCAACTTGCTCTTTTAAATGGAAATATGTTAGGCCTCCCTATCCTGCTGCCTTCGATATCGGGCAGCCTGAGAGGCTCAGGTTCCCCACTGGCACCATATGGTGCTACAGAAAATAGTCCTTCTCTGTCTGAGATACCTAGGTATGGCCAGTAGTGATTAACAGAGATTCATTGCTCTGCCTGGGGTGCAGGGGTAATTAGAAACATGGATAATCACAATGCAGTGGTAAAGAACATCTCCCAGATTTATAGCCTGCTTCCCTGTTGAACCTGCAATGAGATTTATACAAATTTACCCAAGCTAGAGCTATCCTGCATAGGAAACAGTAAGCAAAGCGGATACAAGGACTGATCTGAAAATAGAGAAAAGCTTTGCAGAAACATTGGGGCACTTGTGTGACCAGTCTGCCCCATCCTCCTACACTTACACAGGAGTAGAGTAGCCTTCTCCTAAGAGCAGATGTGATGGAGCTTGGAGAGCATCTCCAGTCCTGTCCCAAAACTTTCTCCAAGAAAATGCAGTTGGGAATGGAGCTGTGCTTCCTAAGCATGACTCATGTAAGGTTCAGTGGGTCTGATGCACGCAAAGAGAGCTACTGTGATTTGAAGAATCTGCAGTATTAATGAGCTGGAGGATGCAGAGGAAAGGTGATAGACAAGCAAAGTGGTACTCAGTGCACCGTGACAGACTAGCTTGCTTTTTGGTTTTGCCAAGGCTTTGACACTTGGCCTACAGCATACAGCAGTACCAATAATAATTTGACTTGTGAAATACTCCCACATGAAAGCAATCAGTGCACTGTACCAACACAAAATGCAGTTTAACCAATGCGTTGTGCTAGGGAGAACAGAGCTGAACTGCAGATTTAAGTTCCGATTTTTAAACGAGTGGGTGAGAAAACATATGAATTACTTACTGCATTTTCCAGCACATTCACAGCAGCATCACCAGCAAGACAACAGACAAGGAGAATGTTTTCAGGCCCAATTTGTAATGCTGTCAGCAATTACAGGCACCTGAGCTAGAGACTGAAATCAGGTGTGCTGTGAGGCAAGCACACTATAAAAAGGAGGTCAGAGGAAAGAGGGAGTGTGTCTTTGTGGGGGCTGTGGAAATTGTGATTGGAGTGCTGTGGTTCTGTTTTTTTCAGGTGAGTGGACTGAGGCATAGAGTGGGGGAAAAAGCTTTCTAGGTGTTATTGACTGATAGAGACAGTGTGGATGGATGGGCTTTCAGTTTCACTTCTTTGCTTTATCCTTCTTCAACTGTGAGGGATTGATGCTGCCTTGTAAATCCACCCTATTGGCTTTTCAAGGAGCTTGTGGTTCTATGTCTGTCTTTGGTTTTAGGTTACTAGAAGCAGCAATAGAAACCTTCCAATGAAAGTTTTTATTGCTCTCATGATTGGATTTGTTTCGATATTGCTGCCAGGAGTGATGTTGGAGGGTGTGGATGTTTCTTGCCCCACATGCTGATTAATGCTTTCTTAGTAGTTAGGAGCTGTGTCTTTTCTTTCTCATTAAGACTTCTTTCGCTGCTCCTACTTTGCATCATAAAATCATTGTGGGTGGATTTCCATAGCAGACCAGGTTCTACTTTGTTGTGTTCAGTGGGAACTTTCATAAGAGCAAAATTGCATGGACAGTGGGATTTTTCTGCTGCTGCTTTTCTGCCGGTGGACTCCCATATTGTAAACAAAAGGGATTTTAACCAGAGTAGGCTTATCCCACAGCAGCTTTCTCCATGGAATGTAGCACCTTTCTCACCCTCATCCTCTAGCCATCCTAGGGGAGGTTATCTTGAGTGTAATATATAAAGTGAGAGCGATGAATGACGCCAGCTTAACACTCAGTCATGCTGGGATTCCCTTCTACTTGCAGCTAGAAACATTCCTGTGTGGCAGCGATTAAAGAAAGGAATCCCCCATCTAACAAAGGGCTCTGCTAGAGAGCTGCAACATTCAGGCTCTGGGTTGGATTTTATTAGTGTGATGAAATAGCACGAGCTTCTCCTTTTCCTCTCTGCTGTGCAGCTTCTTGCTCTCTCCCTTTCTCTTTGGCTGCCTCCGCATGCTCCCTCCCTCTCGCTTTGCCGCCGGGGTGGGGAAGCAGGGATGCAGGTCGGGCAGGCAGCACTAGGCTCCTTCCCAGCCCCAGGCTTCCTGGGCTGGGATCCCCTGGGCTGCACCATTAGCATGCGGCTCCCGGCAGGACTACATCACCGCTAGAGGAGATGCCAGCGCAGACCCGCGCTGCGCCGCATGCAGCCCGCAGCGCCGCCGGCAGCTCGGGGTACCCGAGGTAAGAGCGAGTCGCTCCTCCTGATTCCCTGGAGGGAGGGGAGAAGCTGCTGCTGAAGCAGCCTGTGGGGTCTCGGTGCTGAGAGATGGACATCTGGGGAGGCAGCTCTGTGGTCCGGAGAAAGCTCTGTTAAACTAAAAGATGCTGCTGAAAATGGGGGTGCTTGGGGGCTCGGAGAGGGTGTCTGGGTTGGGAAGGATCGGTGGGAGCTGTCGGGGACTCTGTTTGCTTAATGAGATTGGAGGGGTCAGAGCAGTCATGAGCAAAGCTGCAATTTAAACCTGCCCTGCTGCTCTGCCCAGCTGCCCTTGCCCTCTGCGGGGTGCAGAGGAGCTGCTATGCATCAGTTTTAACTCGGGCTGAAGCAAGCTTTAAAGTACTTCTGGTGGGTGTCCAGGTTGTAGTGGGCTGAGGGAAAAGAAAGTGTTTGCACGGGGGCTGCTGTGTCCACATGGGAGCTGTGTGTGATGGTGTGGTGGGGGCACCCAGGGGCGTAGGGGATGTGCTGGTGCCACACACCCACTGACTCCAGTGCCCAGTTTTAATTGTTCGCCTTTCATTATCTTCCTCAGTCTCCAAGGGAGCTTAAATGTAGCTGAAGCTCAAAAGCACAGCTAGTCACCTCTGTTAGGAAGAAATCAATGAAGCTACAGAAAGAAAGGGATGATTTAGGGCGCTGGTTTTCTGAAGGGCAGCTGTTATGGGACATGGATTCTCTGGCAAGAAGTTCCTGTGCATGTGTGCCTATAGAACATCCTGTAACAGAGCCAGACATACATCTCTGCATGGGCTATTTTTTCTTTTAGAGGACAATTATTGTTCCAGGGAAATTTTCATTACGTGTGTCAAACTGCAGTAAGACTGATAGGATCAATAACACCAAGATCCCATTAAAAATAATGGGTAGGAACTGGCTCCACAAGGATGTTACTTGTCAGGGATGACCTCGTCTCAGGAGGAAAAAGAGAAGAACAATGCGGTGATTATAATGTGTAGGTGAGGAGCATTGCAGTGCTCTGTGCTGAGGGGAACCTTTGCTGTGTTTAGTCTGGTCACTTTTAAGCAGGTACTGGAGCTTAAAGGGGTGCTTTGCCATGGGGAGTCATGGCAGAGATTTCAGGTAAAAGGAAAATAAGTCATGTGTCTGACATGGCATAGACACTGCTGTTTCATCACTCCTCTAGACCCCTAGTATTGGTGGAAGAGAAAGGAGAAGAGTTAATTCTTTGACTACTTATCCATTATATTGTATATTCAATAATGCTGTGCTGAGCCAGATGATTGTGGGCACCAATTTGTGAAAGCACAAAGCGAATGGTTAAAGTCCAATAAGGAGAGTAAAAGCACATGATCTAGTGTTGGTGCAAGGAGTGTACCAAGTGTTTAGTTTCAAAACAGGAATTGATCCAATTGCACCTTCAGGGAGAAGGCTGGTGGATGCTCAAGAAGGATACTGAAGATGCATCCCTTTCTTGCCTATGATAACCTCTAGGCTGAGAGCATTGCATTTGAAGTAGGAGGCGTGAAAAAAAGCAAGGAAATCCCTCTGTGATCCATGGTGATGCTGTTGCACCCAGGCAGCACACTGCTTGACACAATATGGTGAGATAGGTCTTCACTTGATGCAGCACAAGCCTGGCTCCCTTCCTTGCCTGTACTGAGTGCCAGCCCCCAGGTCCTCCCTTCTCTGCCCAGGGTGGCCTTTTCCTGGCCTGGCCCCGGAGTTCCAGGGCTGCTAACAGTCCTGCTGGAGAAGCCAAAGCTGACCTTGGAAATCCTCTTCCTGCACTGGCAAGTCAGCAAATTGATTTTCCAGATCATGAGCTGAACCTCTGGAATTGTTCTCTTCTGAAAAGATTATGGAATTACTCCCGTGCTAATGAATGCTTTAATGTTAATGTGTCTAAAAGTCCCAGGAGGACTTCAACAGCCAAGGAAAAAAGTCGCAGTAGGAAAGGGGAGCTTGTGGTGCTGTGTGTCAGACATTTAGCATTTTGGGCTAGAAGGGAGGAGGAAAATGCTTGAAGTTGGGAAGAGAGTGAAGGGTGATACATGGTCTGCTGGGAAGCTGCTAAGTCCATTGGGAATACCTTCCCCAGCTCCCAGGTTTATCCCTCTTTCTCTGAGGGCAAAGAGCGAAGGTAACACATTACCTATCGGTTTTCCTTTTCATCAGCTCTGTGGCAAATACCCATTCCCTCTGGCAGCAGGGATAACCCAGCTCTTGGTGACCTGCCAGGACAGCCCCAAGGGCAGACACAGTCAGGTCACCATCCCCAGCTCTCAGGCAGGCTGTTGCAACCTGCAATGGGATTATCTGAATTCAGTTCTTACCCTTCTCCCCTCCCCATGCATTGCTGTCAGGCTCTGTAGTTCAGGGCCATGACACTGCTTTCCAAATATACAATGAGACTTTCAATGCCATGACCCCACCAAAAGAGTGTGGCATTTATTAGGGAGAAAATGTGCTTTTGGGGAAGAGTCTGCCACGGTCCTGCTGGCTTTTAGAGTCACAGTCTCACCTCTGCATTACTAACCCCAGTCTTACTGCATTGAAACTCCATGGGTTTAAACCAGGTTGTCCCAGATTAGAGCCAGAGCAGAGTTAACCCCCTAAGATGGGAGGGAGAAGCAGCACAGGGAGAACATCTCCATGCCACAGGAGCTGCAGTGCAAGGGGAAGGCTGGCCTATATTTAGGTAAGGGCTCTGCACAGAATGGGTAATCCTCTTTCCCCGAATTATCCAGCCTGGGGATTAGACTGCTTTAAACTCCCCCAGGGCTCAATGGACGCTGGGGGTGATGGATAGAGGGAGGGAGTGCAGGCAGGCCGCTGGTGACTGATGTGGCTGCTGCAGCCAAGAGGTCACCATGGGCCCAGATGCAGTGTGACACATGAGTGACGTGCAAGGCGAAAGGGAACATTATGGTATCCCAATTAGGAAAGAACATGGTGCTTTATAAACGTGGAGATGAGGGAGTGTGGCAGTGGGTAGGAGGGATGAGAGACCTCAAGCAGCAGTTCTCCAAAGTGTAATATCCTTACTAGACTTTTTCAAGCTGTTTCACCAGAAAAAGGGATGCTCTTTGCACTGCAGCTGATCTAGCTGAGAAGATGCTCCAAATCCACCTGCTTGGGCTGGCTCTGCAAATACAATTATGGGGGTGCAAGTAGGATTAATCTAGTTGGAGTGCAAATGGATCACTGTCAGTATTCCATTAAAATGCTGAAAGGAGGCCAGGGACACAGCTCAGGGACAGTGGGGGAGAATGGGATGTGAGGAGGCAGGCAAGACGGATTGCGCCAAATCCTGAATGTTTGACGTACAGTTATGGAGTGAGTGTCCTGTGCATAGAGAAGACAGATTTCTGTCCTGTGTCTAGTGCACAGTGGCTAGAAAAAAAGGAGTTCTGTAACTCATCTCACCCTGGGGACTTCTATGTGCCACAGAGGGGATATTCTTGTCACCCCTACATGTAGATTTTAGGTCTTTTGATAGGGAGAATGATGAAAGGCTGTGGCTAATGCTCAGCTCCACAGAGTGCCAAAGGGGCTTTGCCTTGCAGTGATGAAGGCAGCAGAAAAGGGGTGTGTTTGTGTGATCCATTTGTGAAGCAGGAACAGAGTCCTTGTCTGGGAGCCTGGGATAGCTTGCACTGCAGACTTTGTGTCTGGATTTGTGGTGGGACCGCTCTTTTTCCTCCCTTATTCTCCAGAAGCTGGGAACTATCTCAAAGATCTGATTGAAGATTGAAACTGAGTGAAGCAAGATATGATTTATCTGCTTTCACTCAGCTTAGCAGGCTTTAACTGGGGAATCAGTGCAGTGGTTTGATTTCCCAACTCCCTTCATATTGTTACCTGGGAGTTTTGTCACCTTGTTCTGGAGTTACACTCTCCTGTGGGTCCTCATAATAGAGCTGGCAACCCTTGTCAGAACTGCTGAAAAATCAGGTTTATTCACTGGGAGGTGAGGTGCACAAAGACATTATTTTTCCTCCTCTTAAATCAGTTTATTCTAATGTCTACTCCCTATCCTACATAACCTAAATCAGCATTTCTATCCTATTGTATTTTACCCCACACAGAACTGGGAGAAATAGAAAGCCTTGTCCTGCTGTTCAGTATTCCTTCTTTTACTTGCATCTAGAGGATGTCATTTAACTAGCTTCAGGGAAGTTTGAGTTGAAGAGGGAATAAATGACTGGTGTCCCAGCTCACTGCTAGGATGGAAAATGACTTGGCTGGCCCTACAGCTTCTGCCTTGCACTGACACATGGAGTCAGTGCAAACGCTGGCTTGTTTCTGCATGTGAGGTTAGAGCTAGAAATCACTGGAGGGTGCCTGGATGGAAAAGGGGAAGCAAAGAAGGGGAAGACCAGGGAAAGTCTTTGCCTTTAATGTGTGCCAGCGTCTTTCCTCCCTGTGTCAAACATCCCCAATTTCCTGTTTAGCTTAAAGTCAACACATCTGTCATGTTAGCATCTCCCACTGCCTGGTTCCCCCAAGCCACCCCTTCCCATCTGCTTTCCCTCCTGCCTCCAGCCTCCCTCCACTCCTATTGCCTTGCGGCTGCGGGGGGGGTGTCTGTGTGTGCGCCTGTGGTTGCTGCTGCCTGATGGACTTTTCCATAGCTTCCGCTTCAGTACCTGGATGCGGTCGCAGCGGGATGATTGGCTTGGCTTGCAGAGCATTTACTTCTAATCTCCGGCTTGTGACATCCTAGCGGAAAGGGGAGACCCTTTCAGGAGCAGCTCCACAGGCAGGAAGGAGGGAAAATGGCTGGTGCATGGCTGTGGTGAAGTATTTCCTAGTTCTGGTAAGTGATGCTTTTCTCTTTGGTCCCTTTCTGGACAGTCCATCCGGATGCGAAAGTAATAAGGCTTAATGGGGTAAAAAGCAAAGGGAGGGGAGCTGAAAAAAGAGACAGAAAAAGTCAATAAAACACATTTGGTTTATACTGAAGCTTTTCTAGGGGTCAGTGTTCATCAAAGCAATTTAATTATTATTAGCAAGAGGCTAGGAGCTGAGCAGATCAGGCAATGTGTGTGCCTCAGCACTCAGAGCAGCTTTCACTCACTTGCATTTTTATCACCCACCCTGTTTCTTATTTCCTATGTGATTTCCAGCTCAGTTTGGAGTACATTCAGAGCTCATGGCCAGTCACCATGGGGTGGTCCTAGGTGAGCTGCTTCCTGAATGCTTCTTTTTCTGCCCTGTGCAGGAGTTTTGGAAGGTCATTCATGAATGCTTGCCCTTAAGCTGATGCGTGAAGCCCTTCAACTTTTCTAGCTGATAAACTGTCTCCATTGTGAAGTCTAAATTTTTCCCTGAAATTGGTTCTCTATGTTCTTAGAATAGCTGATATATACAGAGGTGCGGTTAAGTATGTTTGGTAGGAAGAGGGTCTAGCTGGGCTAACACATTGCTGGGACTGTGAACTATCTGATGTCCTGGACATTGCTTTACTCTCAATCAGAGTTTTGTGAGTCGGTTTATCTTGCATGACTCTCGAAATGGGTGCCCTGCTTCTAAGTTGAGTGACGGTAGAGCTCTTACAGTAGGGATGAATTTAGGGACCTTGTTTAAAGAGGATCAGGGAATAATAAACCTAAGAGCAGTCTCTGCAATCTGTCTGTATTGAATCTGCACAGGTCTGTACATAACATGCCTCTTGACAAAAAAACAAAGGCAAAACACAATGGTGAAGCTTTGGTCATTTTGCTGATGGGTACAAAGCTGTGACCTTCTTGACAGACCTGTGTTCTACCCAGGAACTGGTGCAAAATTTGGTTTGGGGATACCAAATCAAACTTTCCCTGGATTTATTTATAGGAGAGTTACAAACTACCCCTGGAGAACACTGCAGGGATTATTTGTTTATGAAAATATTCCTCTCATGATGTATTCCTACAGAAACCTCCACTTCCTGAAAACTCGCACGTTTTCTACTCTTTGATGTCAGAATCTGTGACACTTAGGAGTGGGGCACTGTGGTTATTGTGCTTATTCTAGAGCAGCCTTGAAGTTTTAAGCACCAATTACATCCGAAGAGAAAGGTCCTCCTCTCCTAAGCAGCAAGTTTGGTTTGGATTTGTTTCATGTGTGTTTCAGGGTGATGATCTTTTGTGCTGAATCTATGCCTGGTGTACAGTGGGTGAAATGAACACAGGGAAGTGGAAAGGGCTTTGCGTGACTAAATCCCAGGGCTGTGCAAGAAACAGAATGCAGGAACTGCCAGATTTGTTGGGTTTGGGGGGTTGATGATTGTATCTGTGAGGAAGCCTTAGATGGGGCAGCTTTTGCTTCCTCTTGCAGGAATGTCATAGTTTGATTGAAGAGGTTTAATACTTTATTCCGTATTTCTTAGGGAGAAGAGTTCTGAGCACCAGTAATTTCTAAAATTGTTCTTGTTGAATTATCTTCTAAAACATCCAGAAATGTCATTGTCAGTATCTTTCTTATTAGATTTGTGTTCATGTGCACTTGGTTTTTCTCCCACGTTCAGTCTGAGATGTGGGGTAATGGTGACTGTGCTTTCCTGGTCCCTGCTGCAGTGCTGCCTGGAAGGGTTAATTTCCCCTGTTTAATTAATGGGTCTGTAATATTTATAAAGAGAAAATCCTCATACCCATCTGTGGTAATTCTGCTGTGTCTGCCAAGATGAGATTTTCAGGCCAAATGGATATTGCAGTATGCTAGATGTACAGATTTTTATAGCATCCTGAAGATATTTCCTGGGAGATGCTGGCTTGATGTTGTGCAAGTGAAGGACTGATCTTAAAGTCTTTGTCTCTGTATGGAAACAGAATTGAACATGCTACAGAATTAATGTTATGACTCCTAATTGAGTTTTAGTCTTTTTTAATAGATGTTTGTGTTAAAAAGGGTGGATTTCCTGATGTGGAAATTCCACTTGGTAAAGACAGGGCATCATGTGAGATCCTAAATGAAGATTAGTCCAGATTGTTTCCATGAAGACACTTGGCATCTGTGTCATCATCCCTTCAAGACCTTCAAGGTAATGAAGGAGGTGGAAGATGAAACCTTTCCTTGCCAGTGAAACTTCCACATTATTTAATTGGAACTGGAATCCAGTCACCTCATGCTTGGCTCTCCAGATTTTTGCCACATCTGCTAGATTACCACCAGCTATTTGCGTTTTAAATGAGGGCTTCCTCCCGCACAACCCATCTGCTCAGCCTGTTTGTTTTTCCCATGCAGTCACGACTTCGAACACATTTACGTCTGTAGAAACACAGTGGGTTTTGGGGAAGAAGGATGAGGGGAATAAGGAGGACTTGCAGGTTCCCTTGACCGGGTTGAATTTGAAACAGGAGTTGGGTTAAAAGAGAGGGAAGAGCTTCTTACAAAGGAGAGCTAAGCCAGGGCAAGGGAACCATGCAGTTCAGGCCGCTTTGAGGACAAGTCTCTTTTACTCTATGGTTAATATTTACGATTAGATGTCATAGACCTTCCCACACCTAAGGTGAGATAGCTCACCTGGAAGTGTTCTTCACGTAATGCCAGGGAGGAAGGAGAAATTAATATAGAATCATAGAATAGTTAGGGTTGGAAAGAACCAGACATCCTGATGGATGAAAGCTGTTTTGGATTTACGTGCAATCCGAGGTGGGTAGATCCTGAGTTTAATCAGGGCTGTAAATCCAGTAGAAGAAGCAAAATTCCTCTGGGTTTTCACCAGAATAAGATATACATGGGCTGTTATGAGGGATATGGCACCTCATAATGTAATAAACACAAGAAGTGATCATTCTGCTCTCTGTACGTGGGCCCCAGGGTGCTCTTTGCCTTGAGATGTGAGGGAAGAGAAGAGGGGAGCGATGTGTACTCATGGCTGCTTGTGGCCACAAGAGGTGTGAGACCTCTTGCAACTGGGATTGGTTCTCAAATGATTTCAGCCCACTGCAAGGGAGGAAGTCTGACCCAAATTCCTTTTACCTATTCCTTCTGAAGCTCAGAGTGAGCACTATTGGGATTAGCCATTTCTTGGGGGGGGGGGGGGTGGGGTGCATTTATTTCTTCTGCATCCTCACACTGCATGCACTTGCAGCCCAAATTCTTGCATGTTTTAGCAGGGCTGTCTCATTGCAGGGATCTAATGCGCATTAATTATAAGTGTGTGTCAGTGAGGTGTTAAATGATTTATACATGCACCAGGATTGAGAAAATCCCAGTGGTTTCTTCTTGTGATGCAAAGCCGCTGTTGGCAATTAGTCAATTTTTTCTGGCATTCAGGCATTTTTGCTTATGATGCAGAATTGAAGCTGTGGGCTTGGTGGAAGCTGAGCCTTCCTTGTAAGCCAAGGCTATCTGTGACCAGTGTGAAGGGAGCGTGGACCCATTTCCATGCATGACAAATCCTGCCATCACTGCTGCCATTCATTAGTGCTCTACGGATGGTGGTGATGCTCTGACATCAGGCTGCCCTTGGAAACATGGGGAATGCCTTTTGCATTCTAGACCCAGAGGATGAGAATTCAGAACAGAGTAATTTTAATTTATGTTCTATTTATTATTTACCACTATTTGAATATGCTTTTGTTCCCATCCCCCCCCCCCCCCCCATTCTTTAGATTAGAGTGTTTCTGGTTGGCAATTATTATCTAATTTATAATGCTGGCAAGATAGGTTCCTTTATTCTTAGGAGTGCAGACACTGCAAGTCCTGAGAGATGCTGCCTTTGCTGTAGCTGTGCTTGGTGCGGTCCCCGTGGGTGCAGGGCAGCACAGGCATCTCCAGCCCTGGGTATCCAGCAGCAGAAGGGAGAGAAGCCAGAGCTATGATGGGTGCATGGGCTGGAGAGGCTACAGGACTCTGGTACAAGATGCTCATAGACTGCTTCTGACCAGAAAGCATTTGGTATTTTGACCCTTATTAAATCCAGGCATGACTAAAGCAGGTCACTTCAGGGTTCCTTCTTAAAGCTCTATTTTAAAGCAACTCTCCTTTAGCATAGTGGCTAAAAGCAGAGTCTGCATTGAATGCAGCATAGCCAATCCACTAAAGGATGATGTCCTTTAACCCCTCTAATCCCCGATATACACAGTACAGGCACTGAGGGAATGGGAAAAGATTAGGAAAAGCCTGAATTTGCCCACACACAGACGCTGCGAGTTCTGCAAAGCCTTGCCCGAAGCCAAGATTTACACCATGCCTGCTTTAAAGCCAGGAAGAAGTGGGAGAGAGATCGAGTCCTGCTGACTTACAATTGCAGGGCACTGAGCGCAGCAATTTCCCAGCCATCAATAGGGAAGTAGGATTTACACCTGAGAGGCAGCTGAGGAGTTGGAATTGAGGAGTCAATAGGGTGTTTCAAAGGCAAGCTTTTGAGAGCTGCCTGGTCTGAAGCAGGGCTCCTGTTTGGCTTTATACCTTAGTGAGTTTGGAAAGGAGGTGATATTCAGGAAGGAGGGAGGTGAGGATGGAAACACTCACCCCTTCTCTGCTCTGTGCCAGCCAGCTGCTGGTCCCTGCTCTTTCAGGCCGTGCAGTTGATTAAATATTGAAGGGTTTGGTTGATGTTGCTTGAAAGCTTCTGTCTGTATGAAAATGAAGTTATGTGAGGGCAAGTTTGTGCTGGTGCAACTAGTCTGTTTAAATACAGCTGACTGTGAACAGCCCAAAAATAGCTTGGTGGGTTTAAACATCAAGGCACCATCAGGATGTAGGTTTGAGCTATTCCTTTCCAGAGCCAGGGTGTGGGAGAGCTCTGAGAGGAGGGTTGCATGTGTGGTCAGGATGAGTTATCAGAGAGACCCTGTGGCATTCAGTGGCTGTTGTGGGTGCTCCAGGGCTGGTTGAGATGGAAGCTAATGTCTGAGATTTGCATGTTCACACAGCAGCCTTGCTCCAGACTTGCCTCCCACACAGCCTGGGGGAGCTGGTGATAGATGGAGATGTGGGGAGTGAGAAGGGATTAGTGCTGTGTTATAGGATTAGGCAGAGACAGGAGGAGAGTTGGGATTATGGGGAGGGGCCAAAAGTGGATGGTGGGTATGACTGAAAGGTTGATATTTCTGTGAGGCTGCTTAGAAAGAGCAGGAGAGCTCTATGGTGAATCAGGTGTGGGAGACCTCAAGGGACTAAGGAAACCAAGGGTGAAGGAAGGGGGTCCTTTGCTGACTAGCGACACAGCCAAATCTCAAACACAGACAAGAGGAGTTGCATTCTGGAAGAGTTGCTTTTCTGACCATTTTTCTGCTTTCTAGCCAGGCCCACTGTTGCACACGCATTTATGGAATGATGGGGAGTCAGGAGTCTCCTAAGCTTTATGGTTGGTACCTTCCCAGCAGAGCAGGACAAGCCTTCGTGGTCTCCATCACTGGGTACTAGAAATTTCCATAGCTTTTACATAACATGGGTGATGTAGTCACCAAAATCACTACTAACACCCATTTGTGGCTTCATGGGATCATTCAAAATTGATTCTTGCCTGCATCCGGCCCCAGTGAGGATGCAGTGATTTCTGTCTCTGTGGGCTGTGTGCTGCAGGGAATGTCACAGGAGCCAGAGCAGCAGGGCTTGGCCAGAGGCATTTAGCCAGTGAGCAGCACCCAGCAGGCAGGCAGAACATATAGCCTGGGGGGCAAAGACAAGCTGGGTGAATAGGTACTGGTGCCAAGGGGTCACACAGAGGAAGAAGGGAAAGTGCTTCCATCCTTCCTCTCAGTCCTTGCATTGGGCTGCATTTGTTTTAATGTATAATCATAACTGAAAATTGCTTTCCAGTTTTAAAGTGACTCAAAACTCCTCTAATTCAATGGCAGCATCATGTGGTAGAGGAGTCCTGTAGAAACTCCTAGGAGTAAATGTACGAAGCAAGCTTTGCTTACTCGCAGCTTAAGTGGACTGGGCAGTATTTGCTAAACCCAACAAGGAGTTTAGCAGCTGATGTTTTACAATGGACAGAAAAAAAGGCTTATATTTATCTTCCTTGTTCTGACCAAAGTTCTGTGTCTGCAGCAGGATTTGCTGTTCCCATCTTTGTTATTTAGAGTTAATTGAATCTTGATTTCAAAAATTACATTTATCAGTTCAGTTTATAGCAGCAATTAATCAGCTCCTAAGTGGTTCTTTTAATGGTGTTGTGTGACAGTTGCTAATTGTACTGGATTAGAAGAGCATAATCACCACAGAGCTGATGGATGGGATCTCAGCTGAGCGATTCTGTATGAATTTACAGCCCTGAGGTTCTGATCCATAACATATTTGGAATCAGATTAGAAATCCACACTGGAGGTATTAGACCAGGACATGTGCTCATGGTGAAAGTAATTTGATAGAATTTTGGCACCTTTTTTTGTTCTTTCAGAGCTTCTACTGTAGCTGCTCAGTTTCAATTATTTTCTTCCCAATTGTTACTTAAAAAGTTGTCTTTGCACTGAGAAATATTCCATCTGGAAAGCTTCCAAAACAAAATATTCCATTGGATGTTTAAAAATCAAATTCTAAAGCATATTTTTATTCCTACTAGATTTAGATAAACCACTTGACTAAAAACCATCCATAATTCCCATCTCCAGTGTACTGTGAAATGCAGGAACTGATAGTCATTATTTAATTAACCTTTGTTGTTAGGGTTTTTTTTTCCCCCCTCATACGTGCTATGAAATAATGATTTTGGAAGGTTTACAGCATCTGAGACCACGTGGCTCAGCAGAACAGTGTAACATGTAAGGGAGAAATGTAGCCTAGTACATCTGTGCTACACAGGTTTTCCATCGAATGGGAAATAATGCAGGGTCTGCCAACCCCAAGAAGTTGGAATAAAGCTCCTGAGGTAAACCATTCAGCTCCGGATAGATGCTTCCAGGGGTCTTTATTTCCTGTGCCTCTTTCTTGGGGATGGCACTGGCTGAATGAGAGGCTTTTTCCACTTCTGATGCTTTGTGGAGGTTACTTTGGTTGTGGGATGCCCTGCTGTGCACAACCCACTGCTCTCACGGTAAGATGATCTTAAACTCCCACAGGAGATTTGGCACCTGAGTTGTAAAGGATAACCTTTGTCTTCCAGTTAGCAAGTCTAGCTGTTGTTCAGCTTCTTCCTTGCTTCCCAATTTTCTTTCAGTTTCAGGTGCATGGGAGCCACTCAGCATGGAGGGATGAGAGGCAGCCACAGAGGGATGGCTGCTGCAGCAGTGATGCAAGGTTCAGGCCCATCCACCCACTGACATCCACATCTGTCCTAGGGCACCAGAGGGTGCTTCAGTGACCTTTCCACAGCAACAAACGGCAGCAGCTCCTTGCCTTGCCCTTACAGTGGGCAGGGTGGTGGCAGCTGGCAGGGCCCTGCCCTGTGGGGGTGCAGGGGATAATGGAGTTCCTTCCCTGATTAACTCTGGCAGCTGTGTTAATTAGTGGTTGAATATGGGATGCCAGCAGAAGGCATTATTAATTCATCCACAAATGCAGCTTGGAGCTGAGTAGGTTTGGGGTGAAATTCATTCCTGCTGTTAGTGAAAATGGGTATCCAGCTCTTTCAAGGAGAGTGTTTGAGCAGGACATGCTATGGCTATTTCCACTGTGAGGTTCTAGCATGAGATGCAATGTATGTGCAATTTCAGTGCAGAGCCTTCCTACATAGCTTCATTTTGCATCCATGTGGCCCTGTTTGCCCCTGTCAGGGTGGTCCTTCATGTTTCCTCTTCCCACTAGGAAGAGGAATCGTACTTGCTCCAAGTGGGGGAGACCTGGTTAGGCAAAAGGGGCTCCTGAGAAGTGTCTAGAAGTTATTTACTGTGGTTTCAGAAGCAGGCACTTGCTATGACCACCCATGTGTGGTTAGAGCACGATAAAGCAGTGATCTCTCAGGAGCCAGCTCACTTCCAAAGGACAGATGGGATCCACAAACCCTTTAACTATGCAAGGAACAACCATTTACATTTGCACATAGTTGGAGCATCCCAGTGAGCATGTCTTTCCTTGTAGCTGGAAAAGAGCCATTAACAAATGTTCATTACAATAGTAACCATTTAGCCATTGGTTTGTCTCCATGGTGAGATCTGTGCATCAGCAACTCTCTTTCCTGCCAGTTCCAGGTAGACAGATGTTTTCATTGGGGGGTGTTATGTAGACTGTAAATGATTTGGATCAGGATATTGTCTGTGCTGTGTCTGCTTTCATCAGATGCTCTTTCCAAAGGCCATTGGAGATAACATCTCCTAAGTGGGTGATAGAGGGGAGGTGGAATGAAAAGGGAGCAAGGGTGAAAATGGAGTTGCTTGTTCAGGTACTGAGCAAGGAGGAGGGTTTGAGTTTTATCAGCAATTGCTGAGTCAAGTGTGCATAGCAAAGTTTACTGAGCAAGCCCATTCTGCATCCTTATGCAAAACCTTGCTTGAAGGCAGCCAATTACAATGCATGTACATACTCAGCTCTAGGAGCCTGCCTAGCTCCTATCTGTATTTCATGAGTTTCAACACTTCCTGAGGCTTCCTGCCCTGTGCCTGCAGTGAACGGCTCCTCAGCTGCAGAAGTGATGACTTGGGAACAGCTCAAACAGATGAAGTTCTGGATTTACCTCCCCTGGCAGCCTTGGCCTTATCTCCTTTATGCTGGGTGGTATTTGGGTGCTCTTTCAGAGCCTACCAGCACTCAGGCACATACAGTAGCCACCAGCTGATGCTCATCTACCTGTCATTGGGTTGACATAGAAACAAGCTGCTCCTTCCACCCTGTGCAGGTTGGTAGCTGATAACAGAACTAACCCCTTCCTGCCATGCTCTGGTGTCTTTCCCATCTTTAATTCATAGAAGGGTTAAAGCAAGGTCTTTTAGTTCTGGCTCAGCTGTATAAGCAGTGCAGGGCTCACTTACAGGGTACTTCCCAGCAGGTTGCCTTTGATTTTCAGCATCCTCACTGATGAGATTTCAGTCTTTCCCCTTAAGGTCCTATCCTTCAGCCCCAGAAATATTGCTGTCAGGAAGTGTTGTCTCAAATGCAGCAGCAGCTTGAATTCCAGGCTTTCACATCTGCTGCAAATGTCCCAGCACCATCATTCATTGCATGTGACTGGGAATGGATCAGTAGCAGTGCTCCAGCTCACTCCTTGGTGTATTCCCCATGCAGATGTGGCCAGCTCTGCCTGAGGAGTAGACAGGGTGGAGTTCCATGACTTCTTGATGCTTAGAAAGCCTTCTTATTCCCAATTGAAATGTCTTTCCAGCCAGTGATCATTCTTGTTCTTGCATTCACATTAGATTAGGGCATGTTCTCATCCATGGCTCTCAGCACAGCTGCGTCCAGCTGGACAGTCCATTTACACTATCAATGAAGCCAACTGGTTAAAAGTCAAAGAGAAGCCCCCATCTCTCTTTGGAGAACATGGTCCTTCCCTCTGGTCAAAGACTGTTCATCCAGTCTTTTCTAGAATAAAAAAATGACTTCAGGACAAATTGGAACCATTTTCTTCTCAAACATTTCTCTTTTGTCCATTTCCACTGGAAATGACTGAGCCCACTGCAGCATTCTGAAACTTCCAGGAAAACCTGCCATCTTTTGTGGGAAAGTATTGACTGATGGAGGAAAAAGCTTTTTAACCCCTCAATTTTTCATGGAAAACTGCTTTATCTGCCTGAATGAAACAAACAGGCAAGCAAGGAGCAGAAAACACTTCAGACCTTTAATATTCAAGGTTATTCCATTAGTTTGTAGTAGACTCCCTGTTAGCTGGGTTCTCTTAGTCAGAATCATAAAGAAGAAACAGTGTCTGTTTGTATCAGCAGAGCTGTATTTTCAGAAGAGATGCAGAAAATAGAGGTAAGATTGTATTTCTTCAAGTAATGTGTGGGCTTTCCAATTGTGCTCCCCCTTCTTTTCTTACTTTGAATTTAGGGTGGAAATGCTGTGGGTTATGAATAGTGTTTGGACCCCACTGTGCCTATGTAACTTTTTCATATGGCTTTTATTGTGGAAAGAACAAATGACTCATCAGAGTTAAATCTTCAGTTGTTGATAGCGTAGCTTCGTATTCTTCCAGCTGGGATCAAGCCAAAGGAATAATCATGTTTATTTATGCAATGCACATCTCTGAAATCTGCAGTTCACATTGCTCTGGGATGCAAACCCGGGTGATTTCATGACAGCTAATAACTGCTGTAATTAGGAACCTAATTAAATATCCTCTGATCTTACCCGTGTTTGAGATGATCAGCTCAGGGTGCTGATTTGGATTCTCTATCTCCACACAATCTCATATAGCAAGTAAAGGACAGATAATTTTTGGCATCCTTTGAGGTACCAAATACTGCTCATGAGCATCCCAGAGCTCAGGGATGAATAGAGCAAGAGCATGAGTAGTGGCTACAAAGATCCTACAAAGTATACTGAATGTGTTTAGTGAATCACACAGAATGACTGAGCTAGAACAGAGCCAGGAAGGGCAGGAAAGCTTTGCCACCTTCCAGCAGAGGAAGTCAGCAGTGCCCCAACCATCTGTAGCAGCACAGCAGATTTGTCAAGTTAGTGTGAAAATGACTCGAAGAAGGATCTAATCTGTGGCTTGGGGCAGGTGCTGAGGGTGCTGTACGGAAGGATCTGCAGTTTTGCCTTCACTTGGCAGCCAGGGTTACTCTAGCAGAAGAAATTGGTGCTGTCCATGAGCCAAGGGAGCTCTCTGCAAGGGAACCCTTTGCTGCAGAGACCATGAGCAGTGCTTTGCTCCTGTGAAAAGAAGAGAGAAAAAGACAAATTGGGCAAAAATTCCCTGCTTGTATCTGGGGGCTTTTCCACCTTGGACTGGTTGTCAGGGGTAAGTGGGGACCCTGAATGAGCTGGGCAGAAGAGGCTGTTGATATGTAAGAACAGCACTGAGGCACATGGGGATTGTAGTGGGCAAATATCAGTGATGAATTTGGTTCGTAAAGCCCTCCTGTGTTTTGCAATCACTGTAATGAGTAGAACACTGCTGCTGGCCACCCATATCTGACCACAGGGGAGCTCCCACAGATTTATAACAGCAGCAGACTGGGGACTCTCATAGAGAAACAATTCTCTAAAGACTGAGGAGACTGATTTCTAAGAGATCAGGTGGAGTTATTCCTCAGAGCAGTCCTGCTCATCTCACAGTACAATGTCAAGGTTCACTGCTTGCCATCAGGAAATACGCTCACTTCTCAACTCTGCATTGAGCTCTGCTACCCCAGATTTAGGCACTGTGCAGCTGCTGTTGAGGAGAGGCATCCTGCAGAGCCTGGATCTCCACCAGCCTTGGAAGGACAGTCTAGATGAGGACAGCTGGGAAGGTGACAGGCAAAGCTGTCACCTGCCCTTTGTAGGGGGTGGGCACTGCTTTTAGACACCAACTTTTGAGATATATGGGTTTACTAAAATCCCCCAAAAGCCACAATGGGGCAAATGTCTCACCTAGAGGATGCTGTATTTGGCCTGGTTTTGTCTGGAGGGTGTGTTGTGCCTGCTTACGGCTCTCTACTTCTAGGGAAAATATACTGTACATGGGCACTGTGTAGTGGTGAACAGGCTTGCACCGCAGAGCGTGGCAATGGAAAGCAGTGAGCTGTGAACATACATGTTTCATGTCATGCTGGGGTGGCTGTGGCATGTGAGAGCTATGGGCCAGTCCTCAGGGAAGGTCTGGGCACCAGCTCTGCAAACAGTGGAGGTCCTGGCAGGACCTAGGCCTGGTCATGGCTTATTAGTATCTGTGGAAGCCTCTATTATCCAAGGCATGCCTGACCCTGTGCTTCTACACAGGCAAGTAAGAAATGTGTTTCACTTAGAAATAAAAGCTCTTTCCACAGACCAGTTCTAAAATCTCTCTCGTCCCAGTCACAGCAGCAAACCCATTTACTGTTGAACGCAGGCAGTGCCTCTCCCCCTTTCCAGCACTGAGCTTAAAACACAGCAAGCTTATCAATGCCTTTTGCTCACAGCTCTGTGCCTATCACTGTGGTTCTTATGCACACAAGAGCAGTAGACACTCAGAGCTGTCCTTGTTCCATATTCGTTACCTGGGTGTCGTGGTTTAAGCCATAAATCAGCCACGCAGTTTGTTCACTCACTTCCCCCTTTTTCTTCCCTCTGCTC
>JANRGW010029453.1:0-13807 GCA_024733675.1 Psilopsiagon aymara
GCAGTGGTTTGTGTTATACCTTAGTTACTGGACTGTTCTTATCTCAACCTGTGGGAGTTACATTCTTTCGATTCTTCTCCCCGTCCCTCTGGAAGCTGAAGAAAAAAATGGTGGGAGAGCGAGCAAGTGCCTGCATGGTTCTGAGTTACCAAGTGGGCTTAAACTATGGCATTTAGCCAGGACTATATCTGGGCAGAGGCTTCAGGTCTCCTCAGTGGAGACACACATGAAGCAATCCCCTGTTCACTGACAGAGGAAGACCTGGATACTATCTCCAAAATCTTTGCAGGATGTTGTTTTAAAAATCATTGGTAAGTGCCACTGTAAGAACGTAAAGAGAAATAGGGGTTCCTTCTTCATCTACATATCCTTCTCAAGGGGAAGAAATGCCACAGCCTCCACTGTAGAAACGTGGCTGAGAGTTTGCACAGGTGGCCTTTTGCCAGGATAGCCTGCAGGGCTGCATGATCCCAGAGGCTAGCAGCTTCCATGGGAATGACAATATAGGAACAAGACGTACTCCCTTAGACACTGAAGATTGATCAACCTGGCCTATTATATCCATGCACTTAGAGATGGTGTTTTGTGCTGACATCAGAATGCTAGCAAGGGTAACAGGTGAAGGAAAGCAGCACTTACCTCTTGGATTATCATATAAAGAGAGAATTGATTGAGGGAATATCTATTAAATAATAGTGTTTTCTCAAGTAGATACTACATGTGCTTTTTTCCTTGGTAAGGTATTCCTTGACTTGTGTGCAAATTCACTGCTTGTGAGAGAGGTAAAACTATTAAGTTTGCCTTGGTAGAGCAGATAATGGTTTTCAGCGCAGGCTTGAGATAAAGATGGCTGTTCTTTTCAAGGGGATGGCAAGCTGTTCGGATCCAGACCTTGCTGTTAATAATCCCTCTCAAGAAAATCACACTTGAAAAATGAAAATGCTTTCAGATCTCAGCTAGCTACTGCTTTGGTAAAAAGGTAATGTATGGCAACCTGAGAATACAATGTATGACACCTATGTGATACATACAATGAATCTTCTAGACCCCTCAAGTTTTGAGGGTGTCACAGATGTAGTTTCTCTGCCAGCTTCCTACCTTACCTACTAAATGCTGCCCAATGTCTTGCCCATGAGAGCAATCACTATATGGGCAAAATGGCAGCCTGTGAAGCAGCAGTTGATGATCCTCCACAGGTCTTCCTGAGTTCCTGTCATTTTGTCTGCCCATTGGCACAGAAGGAACTGAGAGAAACAAAAAATCCAGCTAAACTTTATCTGGGCTCTGCATTTCCTTTTGGATTACAGACAAATTTCTAAAAACCTGGCAACCTTAGCCTCTTTCTTTCAGTCAAATGAGCAATGAGATTTTAGAGGGATTTTTGATCATTTTCCTGTCAAGATATCATCAATTCTGAATCTATTTAAAGGAAAATTCTAAAATTTTCTCATTGTATTTGTTCTCACTCTAGATAACTTAGTTGAAATTACTGAAGATGTCTCTCTTTTTATTGTACTCACTTTTACTATGAAACAGCTACAGTGGTTCCAGACTGCTTACCAGCTTGTTCACCTAAATGAGGTAGAAACTTCTAAGTAGGTGCCATGGTTTAAGCCCAGCCAGTAACTCAGAACCACTGCTGACTCACTGCAGCTGCTCGCTCACTCCTTCCCTTCTTCCTCCCCTTTCATACCCAACCTCCCAGAGGGATGGGGAGGAGAATTGAAAGAATGTAACTCCAATGGGTTGAGATAAGAACAGTCCAGTAACTAAGGTATAACACAAACCACTGCTGGTACCACCAATAATAATAATAACGGTAAGGGAAATAGCAAGGGGAGAGAGTATAAAACTGAAAGGGGAAAAAAAAAAGGCAAAGCAGCAAATACAAGTGGTGCACAATACAATTCCTCAACACCTGCCGACTGATACCCAGTCTGATCTGAGCAGTGACCTGGGCCTTATGGGTGACTCCCCCTCAGTTTATATACTGTGCATGATGTGCTCAGGTATGGAATACACCTTTGGCTAGTTTGGTTCAGGTGTCCTGTCTCTGCTTTCTCTTGGCTTCCTATGCCCCTCCTCACTGGCAGAGTATGAGACTGAAAAGTCCTTGATCAGAGTAAGCATTACTTAGCAACAGCTAGAACAGTGATGTATTATCAGCATTGTTCCCAAATACTTATTGCCCATTGTTACTAAAACACAGCACTGCATCATCTACTAAGAAGGAGAAAAATAACTACTAGGTTCAAAAATGGAAAATGGAATGTTACATGGCAAGAATTCTTGTAACACAGTAATCGCCTATAGTACCGCCACATTTTTAAAGTTTATCTCATCTTTTTCACAGCAGGTAACTCAAGTTATTTGGGCCAAATCTCATATATATGAAGTGAATTAATTTTATTTACATTACGTGTGTGCAGATTGTGATTCATTACTTATGCTAGAGCTGTAGACCTAAGTGTTGAATACAGTAGATTTAAGTGTTTTAAACATTCTGTTTTTTAAAGATTATTTAGGACATAATTAACTCAAAATAGAAAGGAAATTACTTACAAATGCTCCAGGATACCATAGGTACAATGGTATTTTTTAATTGAAATTATTGTAATTCACTGTACTCTTTCTTGCAACCCCCACCAATGCAATATCTGAATAGTATATCTGGAGATAAGTTCTCCCAAATGAGTAAACACTATTTTCCACATGATGTCTCATCTACAGCCACTGCACAACTGAAAAAAAGCTCTGTATACAGATGCTTTGATCTTCAGATAAGGACTGGACAAAATATTTCTCCACATTTTAGCAACTTGGCATGCATAAATAAATTCTTCCTTCTACTTCTTCTGTCAGAGCATCATTCCCAAACTCTATGTCACTCTTCCAAATTCTGTCTTCCTGTCACTGTATATAACATTGCTAAACACCTGAAGGAAAGAAACAAAGCAATCTTTAACCCCAACAGACTGCAGTGAAGCTAGGGCAAGGGAAAGCAAAATCAGGCCCAGAGTATTTAAAGTGCAGCTGTGGCGGAAATGAGGAAGGAAGGAGAAATGTGGGAGGATGAGTAACAAAACCAGAGAAGTGTATGGAAACTCCTGAATTTTCTCAGGGGCATTCTCCACCCCACAGCACAACGTGTTTCTTAATTTTTAAAATCTCCAACGTAATTATACAAAATCTTTGTCTCTCCCACTGTATCCAGTTTGGGCTTTACTTATGTGCCACTGACCTCTTTGTAAGAATCATTTGAGATAGCAAATGTAGACATCTGCGTGTTGTAGTAAAGTAAAATGATTTTAACCCACTGCTAAGATGTCTGGCAAAAGATTTGATTCTTCTAGATAATTAAGCCCGGGGTAAGCTGCTGTATTTTCCTGTCCTAAACTTCTTTTCAGGAAAAGAGAATTTGCAGTTGGCCTAAACCTTTGAGCTCTGAAGCAGGGAACTTGCTGTTGCTTTGTTCTCACCGGATGTTTCTCAGCAAGCAAGTGTATTTATAGTAAATATGGGATGAAATAAAATTAGATTTAATTTGCCTTCTTGATATATGGGAAAAATATATGAGCATGAAAATTAATGTTTTCAAAAGCTGCCCAACTGAAACAAGTTTCACTTTTTAAAGAGATAAACCAGCCTCCTTCTGAAAAGCAGACTCTAAGCTAATACTTAGGTCTGAAATAAAGTTGCATGAATTTAAAAGGAGTTAGCTGCAGCATACAACAAAGTCACAAACAAAACTCCTCAATTTTAGCCATCTTCAAATTGCTTTCATCTTTGTAGTCACATCTCCAAGGAATATTAATGGAAATTCTAGTTTAGGACATGCAGTGACTCGTAAATAAGAAAGGACAGTGTAAGCGAAATAGACAAACCCAGAAGTTTCCCTGGACACCAGTCAGTTTTGTAAAGAAATTAATTTCAGCTCATATTTAGTCACAAAACTCTTTTTCACAGGCTAGCAGCCTGAGAGCAAGTGTAGGCTATGGGTCTAGAAACTTTGGGCAATATTGTGTCCAGGTGTGCTTTCTGTACATGAATGCAGTCCAGAAATTGAGATTTTGAATTAGGAACCCATTTAAGATGAGATATAAAGGCTCAAGGCTTGAACATCAGTTCCTCACAAGGCAAAATGCTAAATGAAAATTTGAAGGCTGATATTCATGCTTCAGATTCAAAGTGTCAGTGCTGGTGTGAAATAGAAGGCATGGTAGAAGAACCATGTCAACATAAATGAGCAGCATGCAGAGAGTAATGCATCATAGAAATGTTAATAAGAGTGTGGCTGTGTGGTAACCAAACTCCTTACTGCAAAGATGAGGACAAAAAGAAGAGCTGGCAGCAGCAGTAGCTAGTAACACTCAGAGTCTGGAGCTTACATAGGAGGTGATTGTAGCCACTTGTAAGGCTTTCTTTCATATCTTGGCTTAACTGGGAATGAAACCTCACAGTCCACTGATTGTCCACAACTACACAGACATTTACTTTGTAAATGGATGTGAACTGCATTTTAAGACACAGTGATTAGCACAGCCTGTTCTTACATTTTCTCCTCAGGTATTTGAAAGTAAACTTGTGAACCTCTCCTGTTTTACCCCATGAAGCAGGAGTTGAAAAATAAAATATGTTTACGTTTATAAAAAACAAACATAGTGCTTAGACTTTCGATAAAATGAGCATGTCAGGCAGAAATATGTTATCCAGTGAAACTCAACTTCAGCAAATTCTTTATTCTGATTTTTCACTAAAAATTCTATTTCTTTAAAAGAAAAGGCTGGCTTATTTACTTACCTGTGCTGACCTTCCTTTAATATCCCCATTAAAACCTGAGTTCCTTATAAAGGCTGCAATCATCTCAGTGTAAGTAGTGTAATAACGTAGGCAACTATTTATCAAATCCAGTAACAAACAGCTTCTCTCACACTTTATCTCCTTACACTGCTGCAGGAAAAGCAGGGAGCAATAACTAATCACCCTGCATGGAAGTTACTGCATTGCAGTCTTTTAGACCTGTGCAATCCCTGAGGAGTGAGCTCTGAATTACTAGAAGGTGCTCCTGTACAGCATAACACAATAGCCAGTTTCTGTCTCAGAATGACTTGATTTTTTAAGCATAAAAAATCACTAAGAAATGTGGAATAATTTGGCTGATGAATGGTACATTTCTCTTGTGCTACATATTTATAAATCTGGCTGGTTATAACAGATACAACATCTTTTCAAACCTGGCATTGGCACAGCCTTTATTAAGGTAGGTAAGTAACGGATATATCTGAATTTACTCAGACATTGTATCTTCTTTTATAGCAGAAATCTCTGATTTAGACTGAGTAATTGTGCCAGCACAGTAATACATCACACTTTAGTCAATTTGAATGTTTAACTTCAATTCACTTAACCTGATATACATGGAAAATATGAAGTACTCGATGTTGCTACATATAAATGCTATTTTGGAAAGCTGCCAGATGTAGAAGAACCTCATACACAGGAAAAATAAAGGAGTTCAAAATTTCAGTTATGATAGAAAGAAAGGTCCAAAAAACAAAGGCCCACTGGCATAATGAAAAGTTGCAGATTATGTTAAACTGGTTGCTAGTTCATCAGTGTTCTGAAAGGCTCCTGGAAAGTTTTGTCTTTATTAATAGAATAGGTTCTAAGAAATAGAGTGATAATTACAGTCAGCAAACTAGGCATTGCTAGGACACTACTGAGACACCTCTTAGTCCAAATTGTTGTGGAAACAGGTTTCGTTCCTTGGAGCAATGCAGACACACCACTGCCTATGGAAAGAAGAGGAACTTTGTTAATCTTCTCTGAGGAAGTGTTCTTTATAATGAAGTCCAGACTATCCAGAAAAGGAATGGAGAGAATGTCATAAGTCTTTGATACTGTCAATAAGAAAAATGATGAGAACTGGCTTTTAATAACAAAAAACAAAAAAAAAAAAAAAAGAAAAGTGACTGAAAAAGAATTGTGACTTTAACATACATTTTGGATTATGAAATCTTTGTTGTTCCTGACTGAAAATAAACATTGAAATTTTACTACTGAGCTTTTCTGGTATGTATAGTAACTATACTTGGAAAGGAAATACGTATTTTTTTTTATTTTACATGAATTTTCCATATAGCTGATATGAAAAATTAATGAGATGGAGAAGGAAATCTATGAAGAACTGGCCTGCAATATAGGCATATCTCTCTCAGACAGGCATCCCCTGGAAAATTTAAAATCCTATAGAGTACTGAGGAAAACCAAGGACACAAATTGCACTATATTTTGTGAGGTGGGGTTTTGCACCAGTCCCTGTAGAGTATTCATTGCCAGCAATCAACAGGCAGAAAGGAGACAGCATTATGCTCTGCTATAGTAACAGAGAGGATGATGAATGCAGTGCAGCGCAATGTGGCAAAAGCGTCAGGGTGTTATTTGTATATATATTGTTAGAGGTCAGCCTGTGGTGCAGCATGTAATCTAGTCTGAAATTTACATGGTTTGTAACTTCTCCCCCTTTCATCATACCTTTTCTTTCTTGTTGCCCTTTAAAGATACTCTATCTTACTGTATATTTCTGGGGAGACTGATGACTTTCTGAAAAGCTGTGCTATGGTCTGAACTTCAATACTAAAATCATTGTAAACCAAAATCGCAAGTGATAGCCATTTCAGTTTTTCAAAGAACAGCCAGGACCTGCCTGGATTCCTTCTACTTTAGACAGCTATAATGTGAGCATCTGTGATCAGGCTAGTCAGGCTTATTTCACCACCATCACTGAAGAAAAATCAACACTTTCACAGTTTGATAGGATTAACCTTATAAATGCCTATGTTCAGGTGAATCCTGTCCTAGACATGACTCATTCTCTTCATTGCCTACAGAAGGGTGATGAGCTTAGATATAAACATATACCTTGCAGGTATCCGAAGTTAAATGGAATGACTCTCGCTGAAGTTGTCCTCTGTGAAAAGACAACTAATACATGTTTTGTGCCATTATTTTTTGCGCCATTTTGTTTTGCTGTGTCCCAGTGAAGGCTTAGCAGTTAAGGAGTGTTTCAGAATGTCTGCTTCAAAATACTTTCCATAGTAGTGAAGAAGGAGGGTTTGTGAGAACAGCTATAGTATCTACAATGACTGCCAACTCTTCTTTTCCCATGAATGATTAGTTAAGTGAGGACAACATTTCTTCAAACTAACAAGAACCTTATGAATATCCCTACAAATAACAAGCTCACTTTTTAGAAAAAAATGACATTGTTAACTGAGTGCAGATGGTTTAGGTTGCTGGGCAGCTAAATAATCAGATAAGTAAGAGTGGCCTGATGCAAAGGAAATTACAGCGTCAGAATAGATAAAATTGTTGTTGTTCAAATGGAAATGAATCAACTGTAATTCACTCTGGTAGGTATGTGTGTCACAGCTGGTTAAAGGATATAGTCATTCAGGACCATTCTTCTCAGGTACTATTTGTAACTGTTCATCTGTTAATGCTAGACCTGGAAAATGGGAAAACACACAGTTTGTTTGTTTCATTGTTTCTTTTTCTTTCTTTGGAATGTCATTTGCAGGCCACTTTACCTACCATTTCACTAATTTATTGAATACACCTTTAATACATAGTTTGAATGTTCATAATTAATATAAATTATTATAAATACTAAAGTGTAAGCAGATATTACTATGGTCCCCCAGCTGCAAGACAAAGAAACTCGGAGTTTAGTAGTACGCTAGTGGTAGTATGCTATCAACAAGTTCCACAAGATAATTAAAATGTTTCACTCGTGCCAAGTCCCTATGCCCAACTGCTAAACTGAATTATTTTATTATAGATAAAATCTAAAAGGCTCAAAAAAGTAAAACCCAGATGTGATTTGAATGATTCCAACTTCATTTTCCCTGAATGAACTAAGGTGTCCTGGAATCATTTTACTGATTACAAAACAAAAGCTAAGCTTAGAGGCAGTCTGGCCGATTTTCATGAGCTCACATGCCAGCTAGCAGACTCGTCTACTGAAAGGGGATGAATTTTTCCAATTTGGGACAATGCTTGAGGCCTTTTTTAGGGTCCCCAGCTAGCCTTCTATATGAGTATGACAAAAACTGAGAGGAAATAATTTCTCATCTCATTTTACCCTTTAGTTTTCTTTTAAATTTTGTTCACTGTGCCACATCAAGCAAAATAATGATAAGGCTTATTCCCTGACAGCTGGTTGCATACATAGCCTATGCAAATGCCTGCTGCTTAGGTTGTCTGATTCTCTGAAGGCGGACCTAAGATGATCAATGAACCCCAGATTCCTTTCTCTCAGTTCCACTTTGTTTCTGACAAAAGAAAACTCAGTGCGTTGGATTCATTGGCCGTAATGAGGATGTCTACAAGGTTAATGTTCATGTTAATCATTGAGCTGCCTTTCATCCTTGGGTGTAATTCATCTCATCCTGGAAGAGATATCCATAACAGGTCAGGAATGTGCCCTTACATACTTCTTTCTCTTCACTGAACAATTCGTTCAGCCCTGAGGGAGAGGCTGGGAGAGAGGGAGGATACCTGTCTATATTTAAAGACTGATGACATGAGTATGTTGTTTTAATGCAATTCATATCATCCCTAGCCAGAATCAACAAGAATGTCTATCCATAAGAAATCTTTGGGGGTCTATTGTACTATGAAATTTTTAAATTTAGTATTTCTACTACTAAATGATAGAACTTTGCCAAAAAAATCCTTAAGTGCTTTAAAATGTTCTCTCCTGTAACAAGGAACAACATATTCTAGAGAAATTTCTTGTGAGGAATGACTGATATAAGGCAAAAAAAAAGAAAGAATTTAATAAAAAAAAAGTGTTAGGCACTGCCTAATAACATAAATGCATGGGTTGTTATTTATTTTCCTGCTTCATACACAGTAATATTTCCATGTCTTCCTAGTACATGAAGGGTATGTTCCAAGATTTTTATCTAGCTTTTATCTTGAAGGCAGTTGAAATTGCCTCTCCAGATGTTATTAAATAACTGAAGCATGCTGTAATCAAGCAGCCTAATTCCTTGGAAAGGAAAATAATTTCCTGTACCTTATTTACATATCTCTAATTTCTTATAAAGCTTGCAGAAGTGACTTATGACAATGGTAGTTGATGCTGTTTTCCCATTTAACAACAAATGGTTCAAAATCTCTGCTGGCATTAACCCCACCCCCATCAACTAGCCTCCAGGGAATCCTATTAGAACAAATTTGAGTACAAGCGAATTTGTCAATTTATAGTATAAGGAATTAGCTATCCCACAGGAAAAGTATAAAAGGCTGGGTGGAAAATTGACATAACCCTTGCTTCTGTGAGCTTGAGAGCCCAGGGAGAAATAAATGCATCTCTTCTAGGAGAACTAGTTGTGTATTTGCTCCCTTAAATGCTAGCAGGATACACATGCCTTTAATTGGATAATATAACCCTTGCACGTTAGACATTACCATTTTAAGGACAGTTTCCACTGTATATTCTGAAGCTGCAACTTGTAGCAATAAAAAGCAATTTAACACTTGAAACTAGTGGTCTCTAACATCTGCAGACTTAGACACTTCTGAACCATGTAGCTCAAAATTAAATTCAAAGAGCTGAAATTTAAAAAAGGTGTTTGGGTTCTCTAGTCCTTTTCTGCCCTATGTGCAATCTCTATCCCCATCAGAGAACAGTAAAAGCTAAGTAGAAAGTAATCCAGAGCATAAAATGAAAGCACATGTGAATCACCATCTAGCCGTCAAAACAGCTTAGCTTGAAACTTGTCCTTTGTAGCTGGATACTAACAGGCAAAATGTAGTTTAGAACACAGTAGAGGCAGTGACATTAGAAAATTTTTATGCTTTATGGCTGTGAATGTACACATCCAGCTTGAAGCTTTCTTTCACTGTTCTGTGTGTGAACATGCAATCTCAAAACTTGACCTCTACAATAACACAGAAGAAAACAGAGGAAAACAGCCAAACAAAAAGAAATCCTGCAAAAAATCCTTCTTCTTTATTTCTCAAGGGGACACAAGGCAGTTTCGGTAGCCTAACACTGGAACATGAAGTGTGAGAAGTTCCTCTCCTCTTTTTCCCTATGCATCATTAAAGGGCAAATTCAGTTAACATTTCTCAAAATTTGTTCCCTTGAGCCTCTCATAAGTTCGTTCTGTGATATCCTATTTCAAGAAATTCCCATTTGTTAAAATGAAGCCTCATTAACATTAGATGAACTCGTGCAATAACTTCATAACTCAGTAGGCATGTTCTGGGACTTAGTTTACCCTGTTTTGTAGCTGCAAAATAACATGCAGATGGTTTATTATGCACAATCACTTCCAGTTCACTTCCATGACCTATGTCCTATGACATTATATAAACCTCAAGTGCATTAACATTTGAGAGTTTTCATCTTAGCAGGCATATAGTCTCAGTGAAAGACATTCATTAAAACCAATTCACACACACAACGGGTAAACTTTCTCATTAATGTTCCTTAAAGGTCAGGGAGATGATGAAGGAAAAATTCTGTAGTAATAACTAATAGTAATCCTTTACATTATAATGAGTTTTTATTCCTAGTATTCCAGAGTATATTAAGAACATGGTGAATAAAAGTGTTTGTACTTAGTGTGACTTGTTGCAGAAAAAATTCAATATCACTGAAACTGAATTTTGAATAATTTGGCAGACTATACAGTGTATCATCATTTTTACTACTATTTTTAAGGTTTCCACTAAAATGGCATTATGACTGGTTCTTCTAATAATGACAAAAAAGTCCCAGGCCCTAAGTCAGGCTTCAGTCAGTATGTTACTCCTCAAAATGTGGACTCAGAAATGTAAAAATGTTGGGAGTGAAGGTGATAAAATTTGCATGAAAACCAGTTTGGGAAGGAGCTCTGAGGCCTTTGTGCTTGACAAGCCCTGAGGTGATGAGTTGGGGTGTTGAAGGACAGGGAAGGTTAAAGAGCAAGCCTTGGGGTAATGGGCCAAGATGTAGCTGTGGAGGGAGTCTCAGCTGATGATGTGGGGGTTGTGAGAGGGTCTGCAGCATTGTGATTGGACTATTTACCTGGAGGTTTTTACAGGGGCCAGTGACATTGAACGTGGCATACTTGTGCAGGTTGGGAAAGTACCAAACAGGGGGATAAAAGGGGTTTGGTTGTAATAAAGTTGGATTTGAATCTCCTCATTAACTGAGTCTGTGCCATGATACGCCACATAAAACTACTAATTATTTTGACATAGGCATGGTGCTAGTTGTTATGAAGCCGTTCTCTTTTTCTTGTGGTTCCAAGGTTTCATCACTGTAAATGTTCCATTTTGCCCTGAAGAATCAATGAGTCTTCTCATTCACCTCCTCACCTTGACAGCTAATAAGCAGGTTTTCACTATGAAAAGCTGCCTTACACAATTTGCTATGTTATGATGCAACTAGATCCTTATAAAGACAGTCTTCTACCAGAAAGAGAGCATACACTTTTCATTCCTCTGCAAAGGCCAGTAACATAAATGCTGCACCAGCAACAACCTTTGATAAGTAACATACAATAACACAAGCAGTCAGGTAGCATGCAACCTACTTAAAAAAGTATGCACAAACTAATCACCTCAAGTCTACCCAGAAAAGTTGTTATCCTGGGAATACATTTCTAGCTGAACAGATCTACTCTTTAGCCCAACCCCACAACTGGAAAATTGGTATTGATTTCAGCAGATTCTTAAAAGGTTGTAATTCATATTTAGGCCTTTATGCAAGTGACAACACTGAATTCTTGGTGTATGTTGCTCCCTTTAGTGCTGCAGAGCCAACAAAGGGGTCTGTGAGAGGGAGATAGATATGAGGCAGGCTTGTGCTTCATCAGCGGATCTGTCTCCTCCACTCTGACTGCAGTTTCCTTATGGCTGCTGATGATTATGAGCCAGGAAAAAACCACAGCTGTTATTTCAAAAAGCCCTTTTAAAACAGGGCAAATCTGATCCTATATCACTGGCAAGTCAATTAAGATAAAATGATCTGATGCTGATTTTGCAGGCTTATTTTTTAGCAGCTATCAAACATGAAGTTCAAGAATGAGGTTCTACATTATAGGCATTCCATTTACATCCTCTTGTTTCAGGAGCAAAAAGAAATGGCTCCAGCTGTCCTTAAACTTGTTTCAATTTGTTCAGAAACACACATTTTTAGAAATGCTGATAAGGACCAGAATACTTCCTGACTGAAAGCTTAGTAACCGATGGATTGTTTTAACACTGACATTGACAGAAGAATCCTCAAATCTGAAAATTCTTTTTTCATTATCTGACTTCATATAAAATTATTTATATCAAATATGTTATATTCTTATCCATTATAAAATTAGAATTTAGGGACATAGAAATGACAGGGTTTTGAGCGATTGAGTGGAAAAGCTTGACTGCCTTGAAAGGCAACAAAGATAAGAAAACAAAGGCTATTGCAATGCTGCCACTTACTGCCTGAATAGAAAAGAGTTGCTCTGAGCAAGGATGAACGTTCTGCTTGTGTATGATAATCACTCAGAGCAGAAATATCAAGTTGCATTACAGCTAGGAGATCTGTAATGTCAGGAAACCAGGGGTATCTCTCATACTTATTGAGAGGCCAAGGTTGTCTGAGCAAGGATTGATTACTGCTGTGAGGTTTTGTATAACAGGACTGAGAGTTCTGAATACCATCCTAATGTTAATATTGTAACCTGAATAATGAAGTAGTTAAAGACTGTGAAAAGCAGAGAGTAACTATCATAGAGTTACTCTTGGCTTAATGATTTAGCAGCCTTAAGTCATTTATTATAACTGGTGTTTCACTTATAGACAGTAAAAAAAAGAAGTGAAATAACAGAAAAGTGAAAACAGAGGAGTGAAATGCAATTTCTGAGGGAAAGTAACACACCCTCTAGAATGACAATAAGATCCAAATTCCAATGTTTACTGCTTCTTTAAGTTTTTGAGATAATCTTAGAACTCTTCTGCAAATAAAATTATGACAACTTGAAATAGCTGTAGAACATAAACTACTTAATCTGTGTCTGCCTGTGCTCTGCAGACTCCTGTTGTTGTTTGCCTTTTCTGATGTGAAAATTTATCATTGAAAATGGCATTTTCAACAATGTTTGTTAATTTTGATTTTACAGGTCAGAAATTGAAAAACAAGGAAGCCAACTTCTTCATAGACAAAGCACCTAGCTTTCATTGAAATTGATTTAACTGATTTCAGTGTCTAAGTAGTTTTAAAAATATATAATGTAAACACATCTGATCAGGTCTCAAAGGAACTGTATTACTGGAAAATAATCTGCACATTATCTTCTGGTGTTCAAGGCTGTCATCAAAATTATCTGGTGGTTGAATCAAAAATATTTCTTTAAGTGTTGGCAGTCACTTTCTGTTAGCTGTGAATTGAATTCAGCTATTTATTCTTAAACATGGCCTATTAACTTTTAATATTTGGGGATCTTTTTAAAGAATTATATTTAATTAAATAAATACATCTATCACATAAGCCACAAAGACCAGACTTTATTAAAAGTTGAAGTCTTAAAATAGTAGATAGACTCAATGACATAGAATCATAGAATAGTTAGGATTGGAAAGGACCTCAAGATCATCTAGTTCCAACCCACCTGCCATGGACAGGGACACCTCACACTAAACCATGCCACCCAAGGCTCTGTCCAACCTGGCCTTGAACACCGCCGGTGATGGAGCATTCACAATTTCCCTGGGCAACCCATTCCAGTGCCTCACCACCCTTACAGTAAAGAATTTCTTCCTC
>JANRGW010029453.1:19421-30187 GCA_024733675.1 Psilopsiagon aymara
CCTTCCCATCCCTCCAGGAGCAGAGGGAAGAAAAAGGGGGAAGTGAGTGAACAAACTGCGTGGCTGATTTATGGCTTGAACAGGAAGCAAAAGAACGATGTTTGCAGTCGGCATTGTGTTAGCGAATATGTGGGAGAAAGTGTGAAACCCCATTCATGCTTCAGGACTCTCCTTTGGCATTGTTGGGAGAACTAAAATTGAGTTTGTCTCACCAGCTGAAGGCTTCCCTGTTTAAAGAGAGTTATGTATATGCATGCTTGGAGGACAGCTCAGACTTGTCAGGGAGGAGTGGGAGGGAGCAGGCCCAGCTTGTACTATGCTCCAGCAGACAACGTCTGGCACTTCTTCAGGGACCTCCTGAAAGCTCACACAGGCTGGACAGAGGGGACTGAGGGATTGCACATACTCTGAAGACTGAAAAAGAAAAAAGAAACTCTGGCTTACTAGCTATTGATTATGTATAGTACTTGGTAAAGCAGTTAGTAAACTCCTTTGAGTATTTATCATACATATTGTATGCGCAATTCTGTAGCAGAACTAGTGTTCTGTTACAAGGAGCAGAGAGCGCTAACTAAAGGTATCATCCCTTCCAATTTGAAAAAATTGATAGACGGCTTAAGTACTGAAGCTGAACACTTTTCATCAGAGAATATAGCTGAAGTGAGAAGGCAAACAGCAAATAGCCCTCCAATAGTTTTAGTCCTCCAAACCAGGTACCAGGGAATGGAAAATATGGACTTTGGGCCCTGGCTGACAGGCTTGATTGCTCAGCATTGCAAAGCAGCTTGATGACTACCCATAGTGTAGAACTGGATTTTTCTAGTAATTATCCGTTCCCTTTCTCCCTGTCTCATTGTCTTCTCTCTTCTGAAAGACATAAAGCAGAAGTCTCACTGATATTAAAACTATGACATATTCTTAATGAATTTTCTGTTAAATCTTGAAACGGTTTTAGTTTGGTTTGGATTTTTTTTTTTTTTTTGGTTTTCTTCTTGTTCTTTTTTTTTTTGCTTGTGTTTTTTTTTTCTTTGGTTGGGTTTTGGTTTTGGTGTTTGTCTGTTTTCTTTTCCCCCAGTGTGGCACAAAGAAAAAGAAAAGTTAGTCTTTCTAAACAGCCCTTCTGGCTGGTACACATTAATTCATCAGTTCCACATCATGGCTTTCACTCTGTTCTCATTTCCTCTTCAAGCCCCACTTGAACTCAGTGATTAATTGACAGCAGTAATAAGTTGCTATCATTTCTGCAATAGCCATGAGAGGGAATTGAGATTGCTTGGCAATAGGCTTCAGCAGTGCTATTCTGGGAGGAGCGATGCCAGAATGCTGATACTGAACAGCACATATAGCTGATGGCAGAATCATTCTAATACATGCTAATTTTGACCATTCCATCATACAATTATCTCTGGCATTCATGCTTATGTGCTGCCACTGGAAATGTTGAAGCTCACAAACGAGGATCTGGGTTTCAGTTTTAAGGGTGTTTCAAACTTTCAGTTTTAAAAAAAGTTTCAGCTTTAAAGTTTCAGTTTTTAAGTGCAGTCTGGATACTGATTTACTGGAGGCTGACATGTCAGGCCATCTTTTTTCCTGAGAAGCCTTTTTGCTGGTGTCTCCACCACTGTGCTTGTGTCAAGCATTGCTGCTCTCCCAGCATCTCAGTCAGGCATTCTGCTCACACATCCTGCTTCCATATTTTTGTTCAGTCGATCCATGTTTTTCTCTCTGAGCCTTTTATCCAATGCAATTTCTTCCCACACCAGCTCTCAGCTCCAATCTCCCCAGCTCCAGTGTCTCTTGTTGACTCCCACCCCATTCTCCTGGCTCAGTCAACTTTCCCTGACTAGTTGTCCTAAAAGACCTCCTCTGCCACACTGTCCCACTCAGTTTCCTTTCCAGACGCAGAACTGCTTTGCAAATACCTCTTCACTCATGAACCTTATCCCATTACGCTTTCTTTTGGCTTTTTCTTTTCTGTTCTTCCCCTCAGTCTTATCCAAAAATCTCTATGCTTTTGGAGCTGCCTCTTCCCCCTTTCTTTGAAACCAGCTCAGATGATTTCTAACTTTCCCATATGCTTTTTTTTTTTGACTTGTTTCTCCAGCACCAGCTTCTCCTCCTACATCATTTCCTCTGCTTGGCTTCTCACCATTAACCCCTACACACTGCTGCCCCAGGAGCTAGAGTAACCCATGACTAAGCCCACTTTCTGTAGCTCACGCAGAGTACTGTTTAGAAAACTTCCTCATCTGTATTCCCATTTCTGTTGCCAGTGTGAGCAGCGTCTGGAAGCCGCAGCTGGAGTAGAAAGAGAGGGGTGGTACTGGGGAGCTTAGGAGATTTGGACTGGCTTCAAACTTCCTTCAATGAAGCATAGGGAGGCTGTTAATGGGGAAGCCTGGCACAGTGCCCATCTGCAGAGTCTGCTTGTGCTATACAGCTGGCCTTACTCATTTGAACATTTTCTTTGGTTCAATTCACCACATGGCTTTACTTCACTAGGATCAGCTCTTCAGCTGTTGTAAACTTGCTCAGCCTTGCTGAAAGTAATGTAGAGATGCTGGCTTACAGCAAATAAGGATATAGTCCCTTTTTTTGGGGGGGAGGGACTTTGAATGGAACTAAAACCAAACAGAATTTCACTTGGTGTCATGTCAAAACCTCAAGTTAGACATAATTTCACTGTAAACCCTCAAATTAGCCTGGATGAATATGAAAAGGCGTGTGAAGTTTAGAGAATCTTTAAATAGGCTTGATTTCAGCTCCGTACGTGCAATTAGTTCATGTGGTTCCCAGTGTCAGGTTTTACTGCAAAAATTTTGCATTAATTTAATTACTTTCCAGCTGGAAGAAAAACCACAAAAATGGCACAATGTATCAGGCTTAAGCATTTGTTCCACCTTATTCTGAATACTACATTTTTAGCAAGCAGTCTGAAATGTTCAGTTTCATGAACTTGCTAGGCATTAAAGGATAGATCTTCAGTGGAAGTTAGATTACAGCCAAAAGAGGATTTGAGGATCTTGAGAACAGGCAGTATAGCAATTATATTTTAGGCACTTTTCACTGGAATGTAATCTAGAGTTGAGACTTACAGTCCTCAGCGCATGGGAAGGGTGGTACAGTTCAAAACGATAGTCCCAAACCTCAGTGCTCTGAGAGGAGAAGGCTAACCAACAGAAACTGCCAAAGATGGATTATGACAGAAATTTTTCTGCTCCATTGAGTTTAAAAGTCAAGGCTTCAGGCAGGGATACTGACAAATTAAAATATGTTTTAGATTTACCTTAATTGCCTAAGAATACTTAAGGCATCTTTCTAGGTCATGTTATGAACTGTATTCCCATGGTGCTTAAGCACTGATGTCAAAAATTGTAGCTGGTTATGTGCAACCTCCAGGCATTAGTATGTTTAGGAATTTGTGCCAGACCTCAGTGATTAACTGATAGATGTTGTTCTTCAATTGGCAACAGAAGTATAATGCTTTTAAAGGAAATCTACGGAAATGGATTCTATAGGTAGAGTAAAATAGAGTAAAATATCTCACTAAAACACTTACCTGGGGGAAGATCTATTAGGGTCACTCAGGTTTATTTACTGCCTTTGAGGCATATAAGCCTCAAATGCTTTCTTTGCCAAAGAACACCTCATACATGAGACAGAAGCAGCATGGGAAGTGTGGCCATTGCTGCAGTCGAGGTTGCCAGATATAGGAAACAATGCAGGAAGTAGACAGAGTAGGACAGCCTGGCTTGGTAGCTTAGTTGTTAGAAATCCGTGTAGAAGGGGAAGAGTCCTGAGCTCCGGCAGGCAGATTCCTTCACTTTGATTTTCAACATTGCATGCATGGGAAAAAGGATAAATAGCAGCAAATAGTTCTTGGTGTGCAAGTCTTTACACTACCTATGGCAAAAAAAGGTATCAGAGGAAATTCTCAGACAGAAAACAGAAACAATGAATCTGAGATTTGCATGTTGTCACCATCTAAATGTGAAAGCGCAGTTGGCTTGAGCACATGGCAGGCTATGTGAGTAACCCACTTTTAAACAATAATTTAAAATAAAAAGCTCATACATTGATTGTAGAAGAATGGAGCAATCTTCAAAAGTTTCTCATGAACTCACTTTTTATTCAGGAAGAAATTTCATTCCTTCACTAAAGCACTCTTTTCCTTGTAATTTACAAAATAAAATCTCTTAACCAGACTCTTTATACAAAAATAAAATAACACCAAACCTGCAGAGAAAATGCTTTAAAAAGCAATTATGTAGTGATCACAAGAGCTTCAGAAGAATGTAACTATGAACATGTTAATTATTTTCTCATCTAACCTTGCCTTAATGTGTTCTAAGGTTGCTGACAATTTTAATATAAAGCATCCTATTTGCAAATAATGTCTCAATTTTTCTCTTAGATTAAGACAGAATCCTCAGTTTTGGTAGGAGTCTCCTCTTAGCTGCCTGCAGTCAAATTATTGCCACATTTTTTTGTTGATTTTCTGCATCTTAGCTGAAGCAATGCTACTCAGAGCAGGTCACTCTTTATACTAGATAATTTCATGCTAGAAATGACTGATGTGATCAGTCCATTTCCTAGCTTGGATTAAAAAAAAAATCATGTGAGTTGAGTTTAAATGTATTTCTCTCACATGATTGCAGACTGATCATTGATGTTTCTAGACCACTGAGTTCCCTGAAGAAAGCACTGAATGCCAAGGTCTGATTCTATTTACATGAATGTTAAATTCTGCTATTGTATGTGCTGGCAGCCAAAGGACCAGGTTGTAAAAGAGTAATTAAGAACATCATTTCTGCATGTGAATCATGTGTATGTTTTTCAAGGCAGATTTTAGATGTTTTATCATTGGCTTTCAAAAGTTTATTCCCATGAAGTTTCACTCATTTACTGTATATTAAGCCTACCTTGGTCTACGTCAAAGACTTTGAAAGGAATTTCACTATACGTAGTCTGATACTGTTCCAGAATTTTCACAGAAGTGAAAATCTTTAAACTTGGTATATTTGCTCACTTTAGGTCTTCCTCTGATTAAAGAAGAAATGTGATGCTTTGGAACAATCAAATATTTTAGTGAATTTTTAGCAGGTTTAATGCTCTTAGGTAGCAAGAAAAAGAGGAGGGGTCTAAAGCTGTCAATCTTTGAACCTATAAAGGAACACCTTCTTCTAGACCAAGTTACTCAAAGACCCGTTCAAACTGGCCTTAACTTGCTAATATTAGTAGCAGTGCTTTGAGTGCTGGAACAACCTCTCCAGTGTTGTTCAGTTTCTTAGTGTGGTTTGCCAGCTTCTGTCCTTGCACTTCAAATACACTAAACCAGTTAGTTTTTCAGTAAGAACACATAGCTAGGAGATACCAGTTTGAAACTTAAATAACTGTTCATTTATACAGGCATTTATCAGTTTTGAATCTTTAGTGATGAACATGGATTTTTAATCAATTACATAAAAGAGAGGTTTGGCACTCCACAATCCAGTTTAACCACCCCTCCTCACCACAAGTTTAGGCACACTATTCATCAGTTCTCCAAAGCCTCAGTGTCAGCCGCTGAGTAGATTCAGAAATGGCTGTCATCTGTCTAACTAAAAAGATCCTATACCCCTAACCACACAGGGAAGCTGATTCAGTTATTTGGGCTCTTAAGATAAAGTTGCTGTCCAGGCAATTCTGGGCAAAGATACCTGCAAATAGACATTTTATCTTGAAAGTTGAAGAGATTGGAGTCATTTAACCTTTCAACTAAATAAACGTGAGCTTAAATTGTACTGCTCATTGCATCAAATGGCATGACATTTTCTTCCTTTTGAAAGTAAAACTACTTCAGCTCATTTTGAAGAGAAAATACTATATGACATACCAATATCACCACCTTGTGGGGAAAAATTTTTTCCTAGCATGTGCAAGCATTGTTACATCTGTAAACATTGCCAGAGCACCTATGTACTTAATAGAGAGAGCCAAGACCTGGCACAGGATTTCCAGCAGTTCTGCTTTCTCCAACTCTCATTTTCATAGAAAATATTGAGATTAGGCTTTTCTGAGAAGCTGGACATATTGTAGAGGCTGAAATATACATAGCCTGTATTCAACCAACTGATGAACAAGACCATCTTTTCTCCACTTAAGTCCCCATTTTTTTTGTTTCCTATATAACTTTGAAACTCTAATAAACATCAGGCAGGTTTTGTACAGACAACGGTTTCATTCAATACAGGGCTAACAGTCTATCCTCTGCACTGAATGACGTAGTATCCTGTGGACAAAATAGTATGCTTATGTTATTAAAGGCTGTAGCAAAAAAATTATACTTAAGATTTAGCACAAGAATTGGAAACTTAACTCTAAAATTTCCTGATACTTTAAAATAGTTTCCAATACAAATATAAAGGTTTTCATGTTTATTTCCACAGGTACTATTTTACAGAGATAGACAGGTGAAAACATATCCTCTTATCTGTTACTATTATACCACTGAAGTACTTTAGGTCTTAAAAAGATAAAATAAAGTTTTCTTTATTTAAAATATTCATTTACTTTTTTCTTTATTCTGAAGTGCATACCAGTGAAGGGTTTGTACTGCTGAACAAGGTGATTGTGTTTTACTACTAGAAGGGATATTTTTCTCCCTGTCCAGGTATCCATGTAGCAATAAAAGAGTCCATGTATAGCAGAATATCATGGGGATGGAATACATGCAAAACACACTCTAGTAGAAGTGAATTCGAGCTTTTAAAGAAGACATTCTGGCTTTAGCTTTATGCAGGTGAAACAAACTATTTTTCCTTTTCCTGCACAGGAAACAAACATTGAAGAAGTCCTACATTTGTTTTGTGTTTAAGAGAATTTAAAAGAATGTATTTGCCCAGCCTCTGCCAATTCAATGCTTGTGAACTAAGTATCTTGCTACTTTAGGAGAAGTGTTCTTCCTGAGTGCTTTAACTGCTAGACTAGACTGCAGACTTCATCACAGTGATCAGGCATTTCTCCAGAGTCCCTTCCAAAACTAACCCTTCCAATAATTCTATTATTTCCCCTTAGGAAGGCACTGTGAAAGGCAGAAGTGCTGAATCACAGAATTATTCATTAGAAGAGATTACAAAATGTCATATAACCCAACCTCCTTATCCAGGGGGCATCACTTTCCAATTTTAGTTCTGGTAACTCACAGCCTTGTCCAGTCAATTTCTAATGATGGACGTACCACAAGCCCTCTGGAGACCTGTGCTTAACCACTTTTATGGGTAATTTCTATGTGTAAATATAAACTTGAAGTTTCCCTTGCTGCAACTTATAACTGTTGCTTCTTGACCCTTTAAGGGTTTTAATCACCTGTGAGAAAGTATGACTCTGTTTTGCCTGTAAGCTTATATTAGGGAGCAATCAGTGTACCTTTATCTCTCTCCCCTTCTAGGATGTCTTTGAAAATGGGTTTTATTAAGGTATCTCATTTCAGGAATACAAAAACTAGGTACCTAGTTTCAAATCCCTTTTCAAAGTTTTGATTATCACTTGCAGCCAATCTGTTAAATTTCTTAAATGATCCAAACAGAAGAAATCACTGGTTGCAGTTAAGGAATGATAAAAAGCCCCCCAAACATCCAAAAGCCAACAAAACCAAGTGCTTGAAAAGTAGATGTTTAAATAGACTACTCCAAACTACTGTGAGTGTGTTTGCTGGCAGGCTGGTGTTGCTGCATAGGAAAATGACCACCACCCAGGTAAACATTAACCAGGTATTTGCCTGGGGACATTTCACTCATGAAAAGCATCAGAATAAGTGAAAAAGACTCCTATTTTTTCCTGGGAGACAGAAAATCACATGAAACAAATCCTGGTGCACACTGCTAGGAGCTTCCCTGCGGCTTTGCAGCCTTCCTCTGGGACACCACAACTTACATGTGCCCAGCCTAAAGACACATGCCTTGATGTGTCTATGAGACCCTGAGGAGAATTTTGCAGATGTCCCAGCCTGCTGTGAGGAGCTGCAGGAGCGCACACAGGTCTGTAGAACCCAGATCTCCAGTGAGAGACCATAGAATCATAGAATCACAGAATAGTTAGGGCTGGAAAGGACCTCATGATGATCTAGTTCCAACACCCCCGCCATGGGCAGGGACACCTCACACTAAACCATATCACCCAAGGCTATGTCCAAACCAATGTTGAACACTGCCAGCAATGGAGCATTCACAACTTCCCTGGGAAAACCATTCCAGTCCCTCACCCCCTAACAGTAAAGAACTTCCTCCTTGTATCCAATCTAACTTCCCCTGTTTAAGTTTGAACCCGTTACTCCTTGTCCTCTCACTATAGTCCCTAATGAAGAGTCCCTCTCCAGCATCCCTATAGGCCCCCTTCAGATATTGGAAGGCTGCTATAAGACTTCTCTTCTCCAGGCTGAACAGCCACAACTTTCTCAGCCTATCTTCACGCAAACAGTTGTGCTCAATGTCTCAATGCCCAGCTGGAGACCAGTAATGAGTGGTGTCCCTCAGGGATCAGTGTTGGGGCTGGTCTTGTTCAACATCTTTGTCCCTGACATGGACAGTGGGACTGAATGTGCCCTAAGGAAGTTTGCCAATGACACCAACCTGGGAGGTTTGGATGATATACTGCAGGGAAAGAATGCCATCCAGAGGGACCTTGACATGCTTTTAAGGTGGGCTGATGCCAAATATTCTGAAGTTTAACCATGACAAGTGCAAGGTTCTACACCCGGGTTGGAGCAATCCCAGGCACGGCTACAGGTTGGGCAGAGAAGAGTTTCAGAGCAGCCCTACAGAGAAGGACTTGGGGGTGTTGGTCAGTGGAAAAATGAACATGAGCCTGCAGTATTCACTTCCAGCCCAGAAAGCCAGCCCTATCCTGGGCTGCATCAAAAGGAGTGTGACCAGCAGGTCAAAGGAGGTGATCCTGCCCGTCTGCTCTGCTCTTGTGAGACCTCACTTGGGAGTATTGTGTGCAGTTCTGGTGTCCTCAACATAAAAAGGACATGGAACTGTTGGAACAAGTCCAGAGAAGGGATCATGGGACTGAAGCACCTCCCGTATGAAGATAGGTTGAGAAAGTTGGGGCTGTTCAGGGTCAGCCTGGAGAAGAGAAGGCTGCATGGAGACCTTGTAGCATCCTTCCAGTATGTGAAGGGGGCCTATAGGGATGCTGGGGAGGGACTCTTCATTAGGGACTGTAGTGATAGTAGAAGGGGTAATGGGTTAAAACTTACACAGGGGAAGTTTAGATTGGATAGAAGGAGGAAGTTCTTTACTGTAAGGATAGTGAGGCACTGGAATAGGTTTCCCAGGGAAGTTGCGAATGCTCCATTGCTGGCGGTGTTCAAGGCCCGGTTGGACAGAGCCTTGGTTGGCATGGTTTAGTGGGAGGTGTCCCTGCCCATGGTAGGGGGTTTGGAACTAGATGATCTTAAGGTCCTTTCCAACCCTAACTATCCTATGATTCTATGATCTGCTGCACTGCTAATAATGATGCCAAATTATTGAGTGCCAATATATCATGTGTCATTAACAAATCAAAAAGCTGCTTGGATCCTGATATAATCTAAACCCTAGGAAGTGAGCAGTTTTCCTTGCACTATGTTATTGGTTTAATCTTCTGTGTCCAGAAAACCAGTGAGTGTCTTAACTGCTGATTCATGATAAAGCTTCTTAGCACAGAGGTCCTGTTCTGAGCATCAGATTCTGCACAAGAAGAACATCTCCCTAAAGTTGGACATTCCTTTACAGAGTTTCTATTTGGGTGAATCATGACTTTTCTAATAGAAAAAGTTCAGCCAAAAGACTCAGGGGAGGGGGGCCCAAGACTGTTGGTTGATATTCAAGGATCACCTGCTGCAAGCTCAGGAGTGTTGTGTTCCAGCTAGAAGAAATTGCGGCAGGAGAGCCCAGAGGCCTCCTTGGATGGATAAGGGGCTGATGAGGAAAATCTGAAGAAAAAAAGAGGCTTATAAAAGGTAGAATCTAGGGCATGCAGCCTGGGAAGAATACAGGGATGTTGTCCTGGAGGCTAGGGACCAGGTTAGGAAAGCTAAGGCCCACTTAGAATTAAACTGGCTAGGGATGTTAAAGATAGCAGGAAGGGATTCTATAGGTATATTGCAAATAAAAGACAGGCTAGGGACAATGTGCCCCCCCTCAGGAAGCAATCAGGAGAACTGGCTACCCTGGATTTGGAGAAGGCTGAGGTTCTTAATGACTTCTTTGCCTCTGTCCTCACTGGCAAATGCTCTGACCACACCACCCAAGTCACAGAAGGCAGACGCAGGGACAGTGAGAATGAAGACCTTAGGTCCCCTGTAAGAAAGGATCTCGTTTGAGACCATGTTAAGAACCTGAACGTGCACAGATCCATAGGACCTGATGAAATCCATCTGCAGATCATTACGGAGCTGGCGAATGAGGTTGCAAAGTCGCTGTCCATCATATTTGAAAAATCATGGCAGTCAGGTGAAGTTCCCAGTGACTGGAAAAAGGGAAATATAACCCCATTTTCAAGAAATCGAAAATGGATGAGCCGTGGAGCTACAGACCAGACAGCCTCACCTCTGTGCCTGGCAAAATCTTGGAGCAGATTCTCCTGGAAAGCATGCTGAGGCACATGAGTGTACATTGTTGACAGACAGCATGGCTTCATTAAGGGGAAATCCTGCCTGACCAGTTTGGTGGCCTTCTATGATGGGGCTACAGAACTGATGGACAGGGGTAGAGCAGTTGATGTCATCTACCTGGACTTGT
>JANRGW010029453.1:31180-41700 GCA_024733675.1 Psilopsiagon aymara
AGATAGGCTGAGAAAGTTGGGGCTGTTCAGCCTGGAGAAGAGAAGGCTGCATGGAGACCTCATAGCAGCCTTCCAATGTCTGAAGGGGGATGGGGAGGGACCCTTCATTAGGGACTGTAGTAATAGTAGAAGGGGTAATGGGTTAAAACTTACACAGGGGAAGTTTAGATTGTATATAAGGAAGAAATTCATTGCTGTAAGGGTGGTGAGGGACTGGAATGGGTTTCCCAGGGAAGCTGCGAATGCTCTATTGCTGGCGGTTTTCAAGGCCCGGTTGGACAGAGCCTTGATTGGCATGGTTTAATGGGAGGTGTTCCTGCCCATGGCAGAGGGGCTGAAACTTGATGATCTTGAGGTCCTTTTCAACCCTAACTATTCTATGATTCCATGTAAGTAGAATAAACCAGGAAACGACATGGATCTACACAGCAGTGATAATAAGCTTGTTGTCTTAAAGTATTTTTTCCAGACTATCTTTTCGTATATGCCCTGTGTGGCATCACTTAAGGCTCTCTAGGGATTTGTTCTCATTACAGACCTCATGCTTATGTCACAAGCTTGTTTTCCTCGTTCTTTGTTACAGAAATAGAAACAAAAGTGGAAAATGTGGAAATTAGGTGATGCTAAAGAGGTAGAGCAGAAGAGAGTGGCTGTGACTCTTTGCACTTATCCAGAAATGTGCTGCATTTTCACCTGTGCTAAGAGAGAGTACAAAGCCTTGTGTTATGACAACAAGCAATAAAATGTCACCTCCTTGATACATAATGTTATTAGTGGAAATTAAATACTAAATTTACTTGAGTTTTCATACTCATTCTTTGTAGAAATTCTTCATATAACTTAGTTTCAGGACTAGTTCTCAGAAGATTTTGCCAACAGCATTACAAATTAATTGAAAGAGCTCTCACTTTTTCAATAAAATCATCCAGCTTTCTAATAGATGTTGAATAAAATTAATGGAATAACTTTGACAGTGCGTCTGAAAGGTGTCTTTCAAACACTGCAGTACTGCCTTGCTGTGCTATATGCTTTTATCATCTGAGGAGACAAATATCTTATACAGTGTGGTCCAATACCAGCATTTTCTGCTTCTTATTCAATATCAGTAATTGAAAAGATTTATTTTCTCTCCTACAAACACCTCTTTTTTTTTTTTTTTTTTCATTCCATCAAGGTCTTCCCACTGCAGATGAGAATCAGAATCCCTCTTACCTGCTCTCCATGTCTTGCCACTTTTCAGTCCTGAAATTTTAACTCCACAATTATTAAAAGAGTGAAAACAACCCCAAAATCTAGCAGTTAGAGCATTTCTTTGGAAAAGTGGGCTGAGACCCTGAAAGAGAAGAGTTCCACCTATGTGTCCTGTGCTGACCACTTCACTATGTCCTCTGAAGGAGACCACCAGTTTGGTTTGCTAGTGGCTGTAGACATTTTTAATTAAGTCAATAAGTGAGGTAAGCACCTTAGTGTAATTTTAATTTACAGTGCTACAGAAGCCTTCAAAACTATAGCTCTTTCTTTGCTGACCTCAGAAAGAATTTAATCATGTCCCTTCAAAAGAGCAGACTGTGTTTCCCGACTGGTGTTATGTGCCCAATATCCAAATCCAATTGCGCCAAAAATAGGTCCCTCACTCACACAGACTCTGTGATGTGCTTTCTATCTTTCTATCATGAGTGTATTTCATTAACATCTCTCATGTGAAAATGAAAATGTGACCTTTCTGTCACTGAGGATGGGGATTCTGGTGATTTGATGATGCAAATTAAAGCTTCAGGGCTGCTCTCCTGAATTGACAGGTCACAGCTTCCAAGATCTGCTCTTTTGTTCAGGATCATTGCCTCCAGGGAATTTGCAAGTAAAACCTTTCGGTTATGTTTTTATACAATTCCTGCCCACAAAGGAATATTAAGACCTCACAGCTGAAAGCAAGAAGTCCAAAGTTCTGCTTAAATTTCCTGCCTGTGAGAAGCCATACAGTCAAACATGTCCAGGAAGCATGAGGCATGCTCTACATGTACTATGCTATTTTATAAAATCTGCAGTAACTCCAGCATGTCCAAACATTCTGATGTGAAACATGCTCAGTAGATCAGGATAACATCTATAAGACTGGACATTTTGATCTTGTGATGATGGTCATGGTGGGTGTATGTGATCTACAAACATTGTGGTCAGAGCTCCTCCTGTGCTGAGATGTCTAGAAATCCCAGAAAAATACTGAGCAAATATTTTACTGTAATAAGATTTCCAAGAATGAAGAAGGATTCTTCTTGAAAAACTCAAACTCATGTTGACTTGGTCAAACTGGAAAACCTACTCTCTACACTTCACTACTCTACTCACCTTAGAGAAATCTGAGGTTTCTCTAACCCATAGTCCTCCGAATCACATTTTCCTGTTTACACTGCCTTTTAATGAAATTCAGCAGGGATAAAAATAATCATTAAAACAGTTAACATATCTTGACATGACCACCACTTCTGATGTTTTCTATCTGTATTTATGCAGTTCTCATGAAATTATTGATACATGATGCTTCAGGAAAGATTAAAGGATTTTAACCTAAATAATACTACTCATCATTCTTTATAGCTTTAAAATCAACACAGCTAAAACAAATTTTCAATGTATGATTATAGATTTGACTTATGAAGAGTTTAATGGAATATGTTTAGACTGCTGGAAGTCAATTGAAGTAGAAAATTTGAGGCTATACACTAGAAACTAAGGATATTATTCATACATCAAAGAATATGTTCTGGACGTGACTGGGTCAGAAAGGGAATTAGCCTGATCATGGTGAATAACAAACTTGAAATGATCTTACAATGCACTGTGATGTGATTAATACCAGACAGCTGGTATTAATGTAATCTAAGTCTAGGGAGTAACAGAATCAGTCCATAAGTACCTACACAGAAAAGTGATTCCTGGGAGTATATGGTTCTTAATCTTGCAAACAAAGGCATAAAAATGTCCAGTGACTGTCAGCTAAAACTAAAAAAATTCAGGATAAAATAAGGTATAAACACTGTTCTGGGAATGCAATCTATTTTCACATTTTGCAAGGTAAATTGAGCTCTTATCTGACTCAAATTTGAACGTCACACTGAGCTCGGCAGCCTATTCAATGATGTTGCTCAGCAGAAGTTAGGGCCCATCCAGAAAATACTGAGTTGTTTTTGTGAAAATCCAGATTAATAGAAGAAAATATTATAGCAAAAATATGGTGATATATCTTCAAGCATACCAAAGTAATACTTAATTATACAGATGAGTTATTATGAGATAGGATGAGACAGTTATTAATCATAACTGTCTGTACAGACAGTTATGTCTTGAAACACAATGGTGCTTTACACTGCATTCAATTAAATTATGTAGCTATATCTGAAAATGCTAAAAGAGCTTACCTTAATTCCATCCTGGGCTGATCTGACTAGCAGTTTGTGCCACCATCTGGCTATAAACCCCACTCCCAGCAACAGAGATTGGGGTTTTTGTAGACTTTGAAGCCATTGCGGAAGCTGACCCAAAGTGAGACTGCTGTATTGAAGCTGCACTGTTGTCCAGAGCCCAGTGCTGACTCTCCTGGGATGAATGGCACATTTACCTAGCACTGCCTGTGCCGATTTACTGGACTGGTAGCTCCATATGTTTCTCTGTGTGTATTTGTATTCAGGCAAAGCTTTTTCTGACACAGCTCATTCCTTCTTTGGGCCACTTAATAAATTGAGATTAACATGGTATTAGACTGGTGTTCCCTTCTGTGATGATAACGGGTAAGAAAGCTCAGTTCCAAGCACAAAAATTCACCTATAGGGAAATATATGCATTGCATCATATCATACATATCAGAATTACATCACAATATTCTTTAGCTGGGGCACAGAACATTTCACACCTCTCTCAGTTTTTTCTTCCACATGGTGTGAAACCCAAGGCACTGGTCATAGGATGGAGCAGAAGAAAAAGGCAGGTAACAGAGCAGAGCCGGAGCAGGCTCCCAGCACAGCCAAGCCTGTTCATCAGAGAACAGCTGCTAGTGATCACATTCTGCTGGGACAGGCTGGGAAAGAGTGGTGAAATCAGTGACTTCAACTAAATACAATACTCCACAACTGTGAGAATGGTGCTATACCAGGTGTGTTAGAATAATTTTGAAACAAAATGTGTGCATAGACTGTGCATTTACAAAACCCAAACAAGAATACAGCTTTGCCATGTGTTAAGAGGTTATGGTCAAAGTCTGGAAACAATTGCCTGTTGGGATTACCAGAATGTGTTAAAAGAGTGTATGTGACAAATGAATTGCTCAAAATTGGATAAAAATGCTAAATTTAATTTATTAAGTGAATAAGTGAATAAAGGTAAGCAAACAGCACTGAGTGCACGGGGGAGTCTCTGCTCCGCCAATATGCACGCCTGCAACACCCACTCCCCTCTTTTTTCTCCTTCTTCATACATATGCAATAAGGAGGTGTGAAAATGTAAATTGTCTCTCGCTTTGTATTAAAATGAGTCTCGTGCATGCGCACTGCCTCCTGGTGGTCTTGGGCAGGGGTCTTGGGATGAAGTAAGAGTCTTCCTCTTTCCCTTGCGCATGTCTCTTGTTGGTTCCCCCCATCTCTCCCCCTTCTTAACCATCCTTTACTGTAGTTCTTGGGAACTGCAGTCTTCATAGGTAAGGGAGGCTTCTGCTATGTCTCACAGATAAAAGAATAAAAGGAACATCTGCAGTTTGCGACTTCACAAAACTTCCCGTCGAGGTCCTTGTATCCAAGAACACCTGCAGCTTGTATCTTCACAAACTCCCATCAAGGTCTCTGTATTCAAGAGGCTCTAACGTTTTACAGCAATTTTTAAAGAGATACCTACAACTATGGCTCTAAAACAGCAATAAGACAAGGCATACATATAAACCACAGATTTCGGTCATACAAGGAATAAGTCACTTAATTCCATATTTGCATTTTAATTGACACAGATCATATTTTCATATCTCACAGTGAGCATATTTATGGCTGTTAATGTTTAGGCATTACAACAATGAATAGTAAAGAAAAAGAGCTTCAAGCACTAGCATAATATGGGAAATACAATTTATTTTTCTGAAAATTAGAAAGACCCTTGGAAGTCAATGCACAGATTCCAACTCATCATTCATCAAAATAAACTGGGTTGATTTTGTAGTGCATGTAGGTAGTATGTGTAGTATGGGGACCACAGGCCTATACAGCCATCACTAAAGTTAGTACTCGGATAGATTTTCAATGGCACGAACATGTATAAACCAGGGCCAGGATCCAGATGGTATTGAGAGAGATCCTATGGCTGTGACTTTCAGCAACCAGCTTCCTTCAAGTTCCACATTCAGTATGGGCCACAAGTCTCATGCCTCTCTAGAGGTATTATAAACCCAGATTTCTTATAGATGGTGGAGCAAAAAGAACTATGTATTAAAATTAAACTCTGTAAGATTATTTTTTCATTAAAAATGATGACATGATTTCAAAGGTAATAAAACTCAATATGCATTATGTTCCTAATGAAGAAAAGGTTTTGTTCTGGAAAAACAGCACCTCCAAAATTCTTGAGGAAAAGTAATTCAGCAGAAGCTTTAAAATTGCTACTGTTTCAAAAGCAGCTAATGTGATCCTGGGTTAAAATCTAATAGGAGAACAGTAAATAGCAGGAGTTAAATTACTTTCTGTCTATACTCAGCAGACCCAGTGTTTAAAAAACTTAGAAAAAACAGGAGAGGTGCAAAAAGAGTCATATAAGTGATTTGAGGACTAAAGAAAACACTTTTAATAAAAACCTTCAGTTTATTTATTAAAAAAAAAAAAGTCTGAAACATGACATTTTTTACAGAACCTTAATAAACCTATGAGGAGAGAACATGCAGCACAGAAAGGCAACAAGAGGTAACAAGAGAAACCTGAAGCCAGAGAACTTGCATTCAAAGCTAGGCACAGTACCATTACCAGCTAGAGCTGACAACCCATGAGGTGATGGATCTTTCCTCTCCACTGTCTCCAAGTCATGACTAATTCCCAGCAGGGAGACACAGTCATGTTACAAAGGAGGTATTAAATAGAATTAAAGCTAAAGTGACATCTCACCCTCATTTAGAGACAAGGGAAGAACCAGTGGCATACATGTCAGAATGTGGCATCAATCACAGAGTATAGAAACAGAAAGGGCAGCTCCATTCCAAGATCAGTATGGACAAGCGGCTTAATCTAGTCCCACATAGGATCCTCACTATTTTCTTATTTGATGTTCAGCTATGGGAAGATCGGAAAACCTGGCTCTAACTTTGTTTAAGCATAAATTATGGGATTTATAAATCATAGGATCTATCACAAGGGTAACTGTACAAACATGAATGTTGTGCCAGATATGGGAAAGCAGACCAGACTGTCTAATGCTTATTAATTCTATCAAACCTTATGTTTTTAAGTGATTAGGCTGTGTATAATAAACTCCTCTCACTCAGAGTGCAAAAGGCCACTGTTTCTTTAGATGTAGAAGAGACATCAAGATGAAATAGAACTCTTAGGAAGACATTATGTTTGAGAAAAGCATTAAAACTGACTCAGCACTTGTTAAAATAAAAAAAAAAGAAGGAGTGAAATAAATGCCACATTCACTTAAAATTATAAATTATAGATGATTTTGGAATTTTTAGCTGTCTCTGTTGCTCTGCCCAGTTTCAGGAAATGTTAGCTGGCTTCTCATTTCATGAGCCCTCAAGCTTTCTGCTAAGGTTATTGCAAAATAAGAGCAAACTGGAGTAGCTGCTTTATTGTTTCAGATGATGTTGCATTATGCACATCTTCAGGAGTTATTCCACTTATGAATCTGCATTAGGCCACCAGTACAGCTCTTATAGCTTCTTGTTAGCACTGCCAATACTTTTCCGACACTCGGGAGGTGAAGTTATTAACTGTGAAGTTTGCTTCTGAGGAGCCGTTATTCCAACTTACAACATAGTCTTTCCATGCATAGAACTTCCCTCTTAAATTAAATAAGATTGTAAGTCTAATTCCACCTGTTTGTTAGGTCAAACTCCTGTCCTGTCACAGGAGAAAGTATGAGGTGAATTACCTAAGGCTATGCTAAATTGCCACAAGGAAAGCAAATTGCTGAAACTATTCAGGAGAATTTGGTGCAAGTGATTTACTGTGGGACACTAGGGATTTCTCATAACTCCTGTTCCTCCTTGTCCTACACTTTTTTTTCACCTGCATTAATTTTCTTTTTGCAGAGTAGTAATAAAGGGCTAATAACAATAACAAAAGAAAAAAACATCTTCTGGTCACCTAATACAGTTTTAAAGTTTGGAGCATTTGAGAGTGAAAAGTAGATTCCTTGGATCTCACCGTGCAAATTTGTGTAGGTCAGTAACAAAAAAATCTAATATTTAGGGAAGGTATTCATTATACTTTAGGTAATATTTATAGGAAAAGAAAAATAAAGGAAAATATTATAAGCAGAGGAGAATTAAAAATGTCCTTTTAAACTGCAGACACTTCCAGCAGACTTTGCAAATTCAGCAGAAATTTAGGAGTATACAATGAGGCATTCCAGTGTACAGGATTTGAAGGGAGGGATGCATAAAGTCAACCAGACTAAAAGTTATTTTGCACTATACTGCCCTCTAGAGATATTTCCAGAAATATGGATAATGCGGGGAAGAAAAACATTAATTTTTTTCTCTTCTTCTCCTGAGAACAATGAACAAAAAAAAATCACATGAAGATTGAGCTCATATGAGGCTGATCATTTCCATCAAGTGAAAACTTGGGAGTGAGAGTATACAACTGCTGGACCAGGATCCACAGCTAAATTGTCTGGCCTACTACCTGTTGAGACAAAGGGAGGAAAAGTGAACTAGGCTTAAAACACAACATGTGATGCAACTCAGGATTACAGTTGCAGATCTTTGTTTTATTCATAACATCTGATATAATCTAATTACTTCCTATGTTTTATATATAATAAATTTTATAAAATTTATTACAGCCTACAGAATTACAAAATTTAAGTGTTTTCCTATATAATATAAACAAGTTAAGTAGAATCAGAACAAGGACAAGAAAGCAAAGGTTGTCATCTATTTATCAGAAAATAAGCAGTTTCAGTATATCAAATTGGGAATAATGTAACAAATCCACAGACAAATGTAAATTTAAGCCTACTGTGAGATTTAACATCTGAGAAAACACAAGCTTTATACCACAAGATATTTCAGTCCTTACTGTAGGTGGTGCTGTAGCATAAAATATGCATTCTACCCTGACTGCTGATTTTAAATGGTCTGGCCATGGCTGACGTGCAAGTTACTTTGTGCAAAGGATTAATCCACAGATTATTGTGAGGGGTCATGTAAATATGTTGCAGTTTATGAGTGGTTTATATCTGAGCCTAGGATTCTTAAAAAAAAAAAGTAATGAAAAATATGTTGAATCATTTTCTATAACACTAATATGCTGGTGTATTGTAGCACATGCTAGGCCATAGCCAGGTTTAGAAAGGTCTCTGGAATATATTTACTGAGAAAGATAAACCTCTTTTTTTGTTTGTTTGTTTGGTTGGTTGCTGTGCCTGGGACATACCAAGGTGAGAAGATTTTAGCCTTGTATTTTTTTTCTGAGAGAAAATCCCAGATATTTTTAGTCTTCTTTGTTTTATGCTGACTCCTGCCTTCATTGGGAATCAATATGAATTAATTTCCTCTACAGAGGGTAAGTACAGAGCATTGGTAAAAATCAAGCTCAATGCAAACGGCACAAGCAAATCTTATTCCATAAAAGTCTCAAAGGACATCCATTTATGATGTCCTGCTTCAAGCTGAAAGATAAGCATTATTTGCATAAGACAAATGAGTGTCTTGCTGAGACAGCAGCATGCTGCAAGCTGAAGCCATCCCTGGAGACAGGAGGGACCCTAGAATGGTCAGTGTACAGCTGTGCCGAATGCTGTCCTCTCCCCGCTCCTCCCTGCAGCACCTACCTGCTTGGCTCACAGGCGCTTAGGAGTTCATGTTTTTATTGCATATTGTCTTAGCTACCTGTTTTGGAGTTAAAACCCTTTGCTTGTCTTTTCCACTGGCAAATACAGATGCTTATGGTGCACTATAGGGAAAAAAAACCCAGCCTCTGCTTTTCTCCTCCTTTCCTTGGTCTCAGTAGTAACTCAAGGAGTCAGATAAACACCCCCCTGGAAAGCTGTTTGTTGGCTAAATGCCGTTCCCATTCCCAAGGGCAGCAGAAGCCACCCTATTTATCTGTAAAATATGAAGGAAGCTCCCCACAGGACCAGTAACAGCAGTCTGAATGACTCCCACAAGTGTCCTGGGCCACTTGCCCTTTTATGAAGCCCACTGCTAGTTGTCCAGCTGCAGCAGGTCACCCAGTCTTCCTGTGGAAGCTGCTTGCCTTTGGCAGCAAGCTCTTCCACTTCCCAGAGTTGATGCATCACCTTGTGCAAATGCAGAATGAACGGAATGAGATTTCTGCACTAACCCACTGCTTAGCATTTCTACTGAGAGTGTTAAGAGGGCCCCATATTTCTGCCCTGTACACAAATATTCATCACATGAACATGAAAAACTACTTCTCTTTCAAATCGGTGAAGCTGCCACAACATACACGAATGTAGGATCAAGTCTGCCAAACGCAACGATTGTAAGGTAAAGGCAGCAATGAAAATTAAACTAAGAAATGAATTAATTTGCCTTGGCAAAAACGGTCGATATTGCTCAGTGCAGCAGAAATGGAGTCAGAATAACTGAACATGGAATAGCCAAATAGCACTTTGGATTTTTACTCTGGATTTTGCTCAACATCAGAACATGCTGACACAAGCAGATGATAACGTGGGTTTTATGCAAGTCTTGTGTGCTCCCTTGATAAAAAAATATAACATTTTTACTTCAGTGGAATGCTAGGACTGAGGATAATTCAGGAAGTTCCAGATACACACCCCTGAATCCATACATCTTTTCCCCATGTCACTATGTAACACAATACCTTTTCTTTCTTACAAGCTAATTGGTATTGCAGCAGTGAAGGAAGCTTAGGCTCCCTGTTGTGCACTGAAGCTCTGGGTGGCCTGATGTCAAATGGAGCTTACAGCTTCGCTTTCCAGAACTGTGCTTGGCAGTTCTCTGTCTCATGAAAGAGAAGTGCTTAAGAAGAAACTGCAGAATGCTTGGGGCAAGGAGACACCGTCTGGCCAGGGACAAGTGTGCAGGGGGTGGATCTCCACAACACAAAACCCATTCTGACTTTTCATTTCATGGAAAATTTCAAATGCAAATTATCTCCAGTGTAGCAAGATTTCTGAAATTATCAGGCCAAGAACTTCTCTAAGTAATTTTCTTGTACACCTTTGAATGACCCTTTTGTTTTGTCATGGGTTCAGCAGTAACAGTCATTTTTCTCCTTCTTGGTAGCTGGTGCAGCACTGTGTTTTTAACTTGTGGCCTGAGAACAGCGCTGATAACA
>JANRGW010029454.1:0-20232 GCA_024733675.1 Psilopsiagon aymara
CATTCACAACTTCCCTGGGCAACCCATTCCAGTGCCTCACCACCCTCACAGTAAAGAATTTCTTCCTCATATCCAAATTTGTGTTATTAACATAAAAAGTTTTATAAGTTGCTAAACATATTTAATATATGTAATAGTGCAGAAACACATCCTGGTTAAGCCATAAAGACACTGGTGACATTTGACCTTTTGTTTGTGTCACAATCATTACAATCATTAATAGCAGATGTTTTGGTAAAAATAAATGAAATGTGTTTCTTTTTTTCCTGTTTTGTACCACTCTGTTTCCATACATTAGTAAAGCTAGCTACAACTGTTACTGTAGCTGAGTACATGGGCAATTATTTTCAAACAGCTGGAAACTTTTTAAGGCTCGTTTTTCTGCTCTGTGAGGTATTAGTAGGTAGCTCTTCTTTCATGATGGATTACATGGCCCTGCCTTAAGACTACCTACATTTTCAATCTCCTTTTGCTTATACTTAACAGTGAAAAGGTCTGTAACTTGAAACACACAACTATCAGGTTCCACACAGGAGCCTCACTATTTGGCAAATAATTTGCCTTTGTTGCATTCATTTTTGTTTATAAAATACTAATTACCTCTTTTATTGTTTGAAGAGATTAAAAGTTAATAGGAGAAACTAAATAAACAGAATGCCATTCTGCACAATCTATATAAGCTGGTAATTAATTTCTGGCCTCCTCTGAGCTAATTAACTCATATAAAGAAATGAAGTTAATGAACCATAATTCTAGTCATACAAGTGTAGATACAAGCAGTTTGACTTAATGAATTAATAAGATATTTCCTTTCTTGGAGGTTTTTCAATTGTGTTCCTAGTCTGTAGGCCTTCTTAATGTGTCTTTCTGGCTAAAATATTTAATAAATAGCAAGGCAACCTGGAGATGAGACTTCACAAATTTTACTGATAGAGGAGATGCCAATTTCAGAGCAAACAGGGAATTCTAGCTCAGCTGGGTGATGAATCTTTGATACACAACAGAGTTGTGTTATTTCAACTAGAGGTGATGCAGTAACCATCTTTGACTGAAAAGTAGCAGTTGCCAAATATGCAGTCACTTTACTTTGTTTGGATTAAGGCACGAATAAAAATAAAATCATTAATAATTACAATAATATCCCTTTGGCTGAGTGAAGGGATCAATTGTTATTTTAGAAGGCTGACAATCTCATTTCTATCAGCATTTCATCTGGAATTTGCACTGTTATCTGTGCATGCTGTAATCAAAACTTGAGTCGGTTGTATAATTCTTAGTTAATCCTGAGAAAAAGATTGTTTATCTCATGCTCCTTGATTTCTTCTGGAAATAAGATTTATTTTTCCTGTTTTGCCAGAGTACCAATACAATGTTAGTTTTTACCAGATTAAATTGACACCTCATCAAATATACCCTGCCCTAAAGAAAAGTCCTTGAAAACCCTATCCCTATCGCTCTGATTTGCAAGTCATCCCTTCTGTAAAACTTTGCAGTGATGTCACTTACACTCCCCCAAACAGAGCTGAGTCGTATGCATTTATAAAGTACAAACCAAACAAACTTCCATGGACTACAGTTTTCTTCAAGACTGATTTTCCCATTCTTACCTTTTTTCACTAATTTCATGAGAGGAAACATGATGTATAGATTACTTTATTCTTAATATTTTACAAATTTTTTAGGAATATTGATTGCTAAGCAGTCTATAAAGCACGCTGCTCCTAACACTTTAATAAAAAGAACCTAAGCAGAGAAGAATAAATTATATTTTGAGATTGATTTTTACTTCCATTACTTGAGTACAGAGCATAATTGGGTATCTGTTATGATACCTGGATCTCTATGAATCATCGAAAGTTTTGTGTTCATTTTAGATCATTTTCATCCCTAATTATTTCATAAGGAAAAAAAAAAATAGCAAAAAAAATCTTTACATGATTCTCAATACCACACTGCTCTCTCTCTATATATATTCCTTGGTTCTTTTCTCTTTTAGATTAAAACTTCTCTATGCCTATTATTTTAAACATGTCATTTACCTTAGTGCTAGCAGTCTCTGTTTCAGACCTTTGACCTTAGATTGAGACCAGGTGATCAATTTTGTTTTCCTCTGGCCTGAAAGCACAGCTGACACAGCTTTAGAAATGTATTTCATCTTGATTTAGTAACTTTCATTTAACCATCTCCATTACTTACTTAGATGCTAACAGAACATCCTTTCTGGGCTATTTGTTTTTAATTGTTGAGGTAGACATACATAAACATGCCACAGCCACTGGAAGTAAACAGTGTCTGGCTGCTGATTGTACATAAAATGACCAGGGGTTTTAGATCAAAAATGTCTCTTATATGACCTTAACAGAAATTGTTAGGAATTAAAACAACTGCTGCTTAGTACCAGCATGCAATCTAATAAAAAACCACTATTCCAGTAGAACCTGTTTCAAAGTAGTTGATCAATATAAAACCCATAAAGGAAAATATAAGTATGATAAAATGTGATTTAGTTAAAGAAATATTAGTGCACCATTTCAGGTTCTGCTCAAATAAGAATATAATTTTTTTAATTTCTTTCGTTCCAGAGTCCATTATGTTTCTAAAATGATGATTGTTACAGATCCTAATTATTAGATACAAATATTTTGTCTAACCAAATACACACATAACAGACTCAAAGCCTCAAAGCATTGGCAGTATCACAAGAGGCTCTACTGTAGCCCATAGGTGGAAGATTATAGCAAAGAAAAGGCTATAGGCCATTTTTGAGTAGATGACAGCATTCACCCTGAGCATAAACAGAAAGCTATCATTTATTATCACATGGCCCAATTTTAGCCCTTATGATACATGTACATTTCAACTAGAATGAATATTTACTTACTTATGGATAGAAAGTGAGCTGGTGCTGGAAACAAATAGAGTTATTTTTATCTTTAATTCCTTGTAATGGTGTGTGAGATGCTGATGGTTAAAAACTCATATCCTTTCTTACAAGCTCATTGTACTTCCTCAAGGACAGCAGAGTGCTACCCAGAGCAGCCTCCAGCTATAATCAGAAGCCTCACGGCATTTTTGAATGAGCCTGTCTTTGCCAAATCAGTAGTTTGTCTTTTCCAGATCAAGACAAAAACAGGAAGCTCTGACATTGCTAGAGTTCATTCTTTATTAGAAAGCCAGCTGAGGAATACATCGTGCTCTAAAAGTTTCTGATAAAGAAACTATTAAATGATTCACTTTTGTAGGCTTCACTGCCACTAGATTCCTGATATAAAATGCTTTCCATCCTTCTGTCTTTAATCTTTTTTGAGATCCATCACAGCACCAGAAATATGTTACTGGGCATTGTTATGGTCAGACCTTAAACCTTTAAGGTTTCAGAAGTCTAGTTTCATTCTAAAAAGGCAGCATTTCAACTTTTATATGTATTACATCTAATCTTGTCTTCCTGCAGAAAATAATAGTTTGCAACATATGTTAAAGAATGGTATGAAAAATCATTCATTAATGGATGAAAGTAAATCCTAGAGTAATTGAAGGGAACTGCCTGAACTAGCTTCCTCTCTATGCTATGAATTGACATATGGGTGTTCTGGACCAAGCTTATATCTTTTTTCCTTGGTTTATTTGTAGGCTTGATTATTATTAAAGACTAAACCCTATGTTTAAGACCATGTAAGTTAATACTCTTGAATTAACTTTTAACTTGCATTTTTTTTTCCAGTCCATAATCAGATAATCTATGAGCAGGACTGTCTAATAACTTTTATTTTTAGGTTTTGTTTTGTTTGGTTGGTTTTGTTGTTTTTTTTTTTTTTTTGTTATCTCATAACCCTTAATATTCCCAACTCTTATTTGAGTTATAAAAAGAATTATTTCATATTTTATATTTCATGTCCTGTGCTCTTTACTGACAGATATATAAGATTCCAGTATTTGCATACTTTGCTTTTGTTAAATACTTTAATAAGACTGAAGAGAATACAAAGACAAGCATTCCTGAAAGGTAATACTTGGTGGCTCAGTTTACAGAAGAGAGTCAGATTACCCTGCAGTGCTACTCTAGCAATGCTCCAGTTCAATAGTCTGTCTAACGTGAGTGCCTGTACACTTGACCCATGCTTACAGACTTGAGCATTCAATTCCAAGTTGTACCACAAGCAGCACACCTCGACAAGTTGCTATGTGACCTATCTCCAATGTCTTTGGTTTAGATACTTCTACACAGAAAGTCTCCCCATAGTTTTGGCACAGGGAATAATTTTGCAACTTGTGACTACCACATTCCTTTGCAAATGGCTGGCTATTGGTGAGAATTGGGGGAGCATGCACATTCTAGCAGCAATGAAGGGCAAGTTGTCAAAAGCAGATACCTAAAACTCTGTCAGGCTGTTTCCACCATGGCTCATGCAACACTGAATACATGTGTTTGTTAGCATTCTAAAAATAAAACAATGGTTACGACCATTATTTGGAGGACATCGTTTTAGCAAAATAAACTGCTGTTAGAAGATAGCTTTAGTGACATAAACATATTAATGCTGAGATATAAATCACTGTGTCCTTCCTCAGTTTCATTATCTTCCTCTGCGGATTTACTGTGTTATAAATGAGATTCTATAGGAAATCCACCCACATATAAAAATTTATAGTGTGATGTCAAGCACATAAGTGTTAACACTGAAATCTTTATATCTCTATTTTAATCATAGTTGTAATCAATTATAGTAATTCTGATTTTTCTCAGTCCATTTTTAATACACTGTGGTTTCTGTTATTAATACTTTTTTTGGTTGTTGAGAGGAATAGCAAATGGTTTCTTAAATTAGAGAAAGAAAAACATTGAATTCTTAAGCAGATAAAAAAGGCTTAAATACATCATGATTAAACCATATGTCTTGTACGATCATCTCTTAAGTACTATAAGTCTTTACAGATGTACTGACCTCTTGGATTCCACAGCACAAATGAATCCCATTGCAACTGTGATATATTAATATTTGTCAAAGTCCTCCAAATTGAAAAGATTTTCTTTCTCCAGTACATGGGACTGCTTAGTTGGAAATTAAAGTTCTTGTACAAACAGAGCTGACATTTTGTTGCCTTCTATTCTGAGGAAATTTCTCCCTCCTATTAGATAATATTTGTTGTGTTTAATTTTTAATAGATTAAGAACAATGCTGGCATATTCATAGTTGTTGTTGAAAATGTGCAAATGTAGGTAAGAACTGAGAAATAAGGATATAATGTGTAACATAACTCTTTTCGTGCTTTCCAGTTTGTTATTCTGTTTCAGTGGCTAGTTCAATCATCAACAATTTAACATTATTTGGAGATGTTCTCTGCCTTGCACATGCCACTGAACATTGTTTTACCTCCATAATATTGCCATTTCTAGGGGTTGCTTAGATTTGAGAGTTAGAAGGATAGGGAAAGAAATTTTAACTGTCATTGCCACTGTTGCAGGCTCTCTGCCACACAAGGGAATGTCATGACAGCTAACCTTCAAACAGCAGAAATGAGCTATCTTTGAAACATAAAAAATGTAGATTAATTTTTTAAAATTAAAGTTTGAAATCCAAAAATGACTGATTCATTCATCCAGTCCACCATAAAATAGACTAATTCATACCCTAGTGGGGTTTTTTTTATGCAGAATATAGCTAAAATGAAACAGATAGGCCTGAAGCTTCTAAAATAATTGAATTAATGCAAACAATAGGCAGATCTTATTTTCCAGTCACATATGAATGCAATTTGTGAAAGAATACCATAATTTGAGTTTCATCACCTAAGCATTTGGGTTTGGAATCATCCTTCAAACTTCGATATTGAATTAACAGACATTCTTATTTTTAATAAAGGTATTTTGATCCTTAAGACTTGCATCTTTACATATTTTACATTTCAATTCTGACTTCTTAATCTCTTTTGAACTGAACAAGGAGGTTTTTAAAAATAATATTTTTCTTTAAGAAAAATAATTATTCTTGTTGACTTGAGAATGAACTTTCAAGACTACACTGCAGGAGTCCTAAATGAAGGAAATAATAGAAAACTGAGTTATTCTGCTTATAAAGAAGTGTCTGCCTTGAACATACAAGGAGCAAATGTTGAAAAGATTAATTTCCAAGAGAAAACAGAAAGTGATCAGAAGATTGTGGATTATATGATGGTCTCTGGGTAATATGCAACAGTCGCAAATCTGTGAGGACAAGTAAGACAGTTTGTAAACTAAAGCTGTGAATTAATAGTTCTGCATTTAGTGGCGTAATTGCAATGACTGAAGAAGAGGATAACATTTTGTGTTTATTTAACAAAAGACTTGCAATCTGATAAACATAAGTGATTCTTCTGAAAGAATGGGTATAGCAGAACACATACAATGGCTAAATTACATCTCTAGTCAGAGATAGTACATAGAGCAGCAAAGTGCATTTACAAAAAAAATTATCTGATTCCTTTTATCAGGTGAATGATAAGCATAAATAGAGAGGGGCAATTACACATGGTAAAATAATACACATGTAATACAAATATCAGGTTATTGAATGCATGTCACCAATTTTATGTATTAAGTTATGCAAAATTCTTCATAATTCAAATAAGTGTAGCTCTTGAGAGAGGATTTATAATAGCCATGTTAGTTATCCTGATGATTACCTCTCTTCCTTGTTAAAAATATTTGTGTGGCTTTTAATTTGAACCAGCTTAGTTCTGGCTCCCAGCTGATGCATTTCCTAGAAGGGGGAAAGGCAGAAATCCTTCCCAGCTTTCCTTGCAAAAGTCACTGTGATATGGTTATTCTAAAGGAGTATTCTTATTGAACCAGTAGCATAGAATGCACTATGTCAGTGGCATATGAAGATGGGAGAATTTTGACCTGCAAAACAGTACGCTGTGAAATATGGTCATATGTGTAGTAACCATAGATAGATGCCAGAAGATACATGACTGCTGTGCAGATCGGTGGAATCCTGTAACAAGAGAATTGCCTTGTTATTTAGCGTCGAGCCATTTCTCTGGATTCCTAATCTGGGTACTAGGAAGCAGACTGAATATAGATGTTCAATTGCTAATGGAGTTAAATATCTGTGAGCGATGGACAGTCACTTATATATATTTTGGCATTCATTAGGGCCTTTAGAAAACAAGAGAAACCCAGGAGAAACTGCTTATGATCATAGCTGTGCTGCATATCGTATATGTGTGTGAAGCTTCCATGGAAAAGATGCAAATCTGCATGTTGAATAATTGTGATGAAAAATGTCTGCATATAAATCCTTACTCATTCGCAAGGAGGTCAACTGCAATAAATATGTGGGATGCTTCCCCAGAAAAGATCATCAAATATGATTCTACAAAAACAGTAATTAAAACTAAAGAAAGCTTATAGAAACCCCTGCTCCTCAAAAAGGAAAAAAAAAATAAAAATAAAAGAGAAACAATATGACAGCTGTATGTCTGCTTTTTACCCAAATCTACAAAAGTTGTTTACATTATTAGAGTTCCTTTTAGGTACAAATGAGTTTTAGGAAGGCTTCCGGTAGTATTTCCCTTTTTCAAGGTATTGATCACAGTCTAGAAAAGCAATAGTTCAGACTTAAGGACTCTGTTACTGCAGAAAGAACACCAGCAGTTTATATACCCTGCTCTCTTATATTCTCAGAAAAAGACTGTGAAGTGTGTAAAAGAAATATATTCTGTTGTAGTCAACCATGTATGTTTATTGACATATTCATGGGAGCTGAGTAGCAATGGAGTCTCCAGAAAGAGCAATTGAAAACACTTTCCTGATGGCACCATTGGGACAATTAATTATTCAGTTTCACATGGAGAAATACTTTAGTGTAGCTAAATGCAGACAGGAGAGAACACAACACTTACAACAAAGTGTTTCTCATTTCAAGAACATATTCATGTGTATAGGTCTAGTTCACCTTTGTCAGCAAATAAGCAGTTTCCAATACCATTGACTGGTCAAAATCAGTATGTTTTTGACAGCAGCAAAACCCAAGGTGTTTGGTAATATACAAACCTTTTCTTCCACAGCTCTGTGTGTCTGCATGTGTCTGTGTAATTTTCAAGGATGAAAAGCTTTCATGTCACTTGTGGAAAGCATTTGGATTTGGAAAGGATAAGTAATTGAGACATGTTTGTTTTGGCTTTTTTTAATTTCATAGTAATGCATAAATGTGATGATCTGTATTCCAGTATAAATATTAAAGTCAATACCCTGAGTAGTCAGAAGGAGGTAAAAGCATATATACAACATTCTGATGGCTTAAATGTCATGTGATCATAAAAGAAAAACTAAGGTACGAAGATTTTACATACACAGGAGAGTCAGTATACAAATACTTTGGCTTAAAAACTGTTGATAACTAAAAATTCAAGAAGCTACAGTATGTGGCATGCTGCAAAACTCAAAACTGAATTCAGTCCCATTTCCTGAACACAATAGATTCTGCATACAGAGTATATTCACACCCAGAGAGGTTACTACCACTAATACTAATGCTGCTACTACTACTGCTACTACTACTACTACTAGTAAGTAATAGTTACTAATACTAGCCTATTGCCAGAATCATAAATAATGATTATACTTACAGACTCATTGCCTGCAAAAAAAATAATTATCTGCTCAACAATAAAAGAAACAGCTCCTGCAACTTTCTATCCACAGTTCTGCAGTCAGATAGGGCCAGACATTAATTTGCATAAGGTATTATATGTTGTTCAGAGAAAATTCACATAACTGTAATATCTTCCCATGCAGGACAGAAACACAGATAAACATCCATCAGGAATTAAGAGAGTAAAAAAAAAAAAGCTTTTTCATTGGATATTGATACCCTATCATTGTTTCCAAAACTGACTGTGGAGTGTCTTACATTTTCTTGCAGTTTTCATGCTTTTCTCCCACGTGATAGTGTTTCTCCAACAAAAGCAATCCTATTTAAATATTACTCAGTTTAGCCCAGTATGATCTGCTCTCGAGAAGCATTTGGTTTCCTCTTTCAATGCTAAACTAAAAAAGATCATGCACCCAAAATTCCATGGTTACCACAGTAGTTGAATGAAATTTGCTTCATTTTTAACATTTTGAACCACAGACGTCTTGAGTTGTAAGTCATTGTCAACAAAGAATTTCCCAGGAATCTCTGAGAAATTAGATGTTCTACCATTCTTCGTTAAAGATCTGGAATTCTGACTTTTTAAAAACTCTAACTCAAATTATATAAAGAAAAAACAAGACTATTTAGCATTGTTTACCTATTTTTGGCATTAGGAAAATAAGTCACTTAGTATGCACTGCATTATTGTACTATTGTGCTGGCACCAATTTGTTTGTTTACTGATTGAAGCTAATTTAGTCAGTTTATAACATGTCAGAATTTTTCCAGAGGTTATAGAATACATGCTTTTTGGAGGCTTGCACAACCACTGATAATTAGAACATTAGCCCTTGGGTTGTTTCCTTTCTGTTTTTCCAAAAGGAATAAAAAAAACACCTGGATGTATTAAAACACCTGGGTAATTTATATGGAACACACACAACATACGCATACACTTTCTTCTCAAAAACAGTAGAGCTTCTGTTTCCATGCTGGAAAGGAAATGACTGATATAACTAACAACTGATGAAGTAAAGCCACTAGGTGTTAATAATATTGCAGCAAGTTTGTGCCTGTTGTTATACAAATTAAGGGCCTGATTCCTACGAGTATTCTTCATTTACACTCTACAGAGATAGAAAATGGCATCTTATATTGACTTTTCTGGTACCTCTGTTAATACAGGGCGCAGCAGTGCACCTAAAACTAACATTATTAGATTTGCTGCTAAACATTTAAACAGAAAAAATCTGTTTATGTAAATGTATAGTATTTGTGAAAATTATTAAAAAATACGCAATGTTTTTTCCGCCTCAGAAGGGATTCCCATTTTTGAAAAGAAATGATAGAACTTTTTGACGTGAAAAGACCTGTCATCATTATAGTTCAGAAGTAAATTTAGACAACAACCAAATATGTCCTAATTGTCACGTGTGCCTTTTGGGGAAGGAATTTCTTGATGACTCACTGGACTGATTTATTGGAAAGCAAAAATACAATGTTCATGTGGCAATCGCTCACAACAAAATGATTGATTTAATTATAGTATGCAAATCAGCCAGTACCAAGTGCCGTCATTCCTAGTAGCAAATGAATGGGAAAGATTTTAAGACAAGAAAAGTGTGAAATTTTCTGTGATTTGGTTTAAAAGGTATAGTCTGTTCACATTATTCTCAGTGAATTAACTGGGACTGCTCACAGATGTAAAAGGAGAGACACTGGACCCACAGTATAAATTAATCTTTTTTTTTACTTCTTTTTTGGGGGGGGAGGGATAGAGAAGGAAAGAGAGTTTCTACATCCATTGTAAAAAGAGCACTGAATGGAAAACTTCGAATGTTTCAAAGCACCAACAAAAACCTGGGCTTAGGACAAAACAAAATTACTTATCTCACTCTTTCTTTTCCAACAAAACCTTAAGGCAAGCATGCTAAATGTTTTTTGCCTTGTCACCTTTCCTAGCAAAAGAAATAAACATTTAAATGACAAAAAAGAAAAATTCTTAATATGCATTCTTCATAGGTGATTTATGCCTAATAATTAAGAAAAAGATCAATTGCTTCATCATTCTTTTGTACAGGATCAAACATGTATGGCTTTTGACTGTCCAAGATGTAAAGTACGAGCAAGTAGCAATGGGAAATTTGTCATATGCAAATGAGCTATTACAGGCAACTTTTAGTGTTTTTATATGAAATAGAATCATAGTCTTTACCTGTGCAAAATCACAATTCCCCAAGAATTTTCCTGCAGGATTTTGCTGTCCACCAAGCTATGCACGTTGGAGAAAGAAAAAAATAAAAGAATGCCACCACCTTCCCCCCAAAATAGACAAGATTAAAATGTAAACATCTTTATTCCAAAAAATGGAAAATTTGTCTGAGCTGAACCATGCAGTGTACAGCTTTGGCTAAAACACAGTTTTTCATAACCAAGGTTTGAACAATGCAATGTACATAACTGCTGCTGGTGCTCAGCCATTGTCCAGCCTGGCCACAACACCTTGCAAACCTCAGCATCTTGAACACAAAATCAACACTTTGCATTGGTCATCAACATGGGATTTATTTATTTATTTAAATGTTAAAACATCGTGACAAAGTTCCTTTATCTTTTGCCAAACCCGAGCTGCATTGAGGCCTCTTCTCTGCAGGGCTCCATCCTTGTGCACATTCCTCAAAGGCCTGAATGACACACGTCAGAGATTACCACGGCAGCCTGTGAATCAGAGAATCACAGACTGGTTTGGGTTGGGAGGGACTTCAAGCTCATCCAGTTCCAATCCCTGCCACTGGCAGGGACACTTCCACTAGACCAGGTTGCTCCAAGCCCCATCCAACCTGGCCTTGAACACTGCTAGGGATGGGGCAGCCACAGCTTCCTTGGGCAGCCTTTTCCTGCACTTCAAATGGCCAGGCTCTGGCTGCTCCTTTGCTACGCCGAAGGCTCTTATCCTTCCGTCTGCTGCTTTCAAGTCGTGAAATCAAAAGCTTAAGTGGACTCAGGATGGGGACGCATTTCAGGCTTCTGGGAAAGGAAGGGAGGAGGGAGAAAGGGCAGGAAGAGAAAACCAGTGGTGCAGCAAGCACTGCCTGCCTGGGAGCGGAGGGCTGCAGGCAGCCCAGGCTGCTCATCATCGACCCTGACACAGCCCACAACTCCATATCAAAGCAGACAACAAGAACTTCAGTGTAAAACTGCCTGACTTTTATTTCTGTCTTTTCAAGCTATTGGCTCCTTCACTAATAATCGGGATTTATTACTGGGCCCATCTGCTGCCTCTCTAAGGTCAAAAGGTAAACCACAGCCATTGCTGATGTCACCATCGTGGTAGCTAGTAGCAAATGGACCCTGACAAGTGTACTTTGAAAAGAATACTGTGGCAAGAGCACTCTGAGCATGAAAGTCAAGCTGATAAAGAAAATAAAGTCCAAAATACTACAAAGATGTCAGCTTTTAACCCATTAATCCAAGTGATGGAGTCCAGCTGTCAGTCTTATATCCGAGCAGCAGTCAGAAAGAAGAATGAGCTCCTATGCCCAGTGAAATGTAATCGGGTCAATCTCTCTGCAAAGAAATTTCTAGTACATTGCATTTTACTGTATTCTTAGTGCAGGCTTCTCAAAGACACCAAGAAGTAGGAATGGAAAGAGAATGAAGTCCTTGCCACAGCATTCACCATTTCTTCTTGACATAACGACGGTTCATGAAGAGCCATCAGTCTGGCTTTGTTTCTCAGCTTTTCATTTTCACTCACCAAGGCCTGGCTCTGAGGCAATTATTTCTGTAGCTAAAGCCACATTTTCTGAGTGCAAGGTATAACCTCTGTCCCTTGCAACTGCAGCCCTTCTGATTTCTGATGCTGCACTAATAAGGATCATGGTTTTCCTTCTGCACTGCTCTGTGTTTTTATTCAGGGTGATGTAAAGGGACCGCAGCTAAGGTTAAACTCTCCAGATAATTTTGTTGGTATGTTTTATCAGTTTCTGGGCAGGAAACTCCTTTTCGACTACATTTCCAGCTGAGAATAGAAAGTGAAAAGGGCAGAAAGACTGATGCAAGATAGAGCAGTTCTTTTTCCAGTGGAGATGGAGGATTTACCTCACAGTTTGAGAACAAATTAGAAACTGACAATGTGTCAACAAAGAATTACTTGCTTTGTCTCAGCTAATGTTTCAGAGAGGTTATCTATATCCATGCAGCAACACTGCAAACAAGCAGCAGGTTGCTGACAACTGATGTAAATAGCTACAATTCCTTTACTCTCAGGGTCATACATTACCAGCGTCATTTTCTTCTTTCCATATCAAGCAGTTGGTGGAGATAGTGATTTGCAGCACATATATACAAACAAATTCCCACTCATCAGAGACCTAAAGCAGATATTTTTTTCTGATTTCAGGTGCCATCAGAAAGTGTTCATGGTCTGCAAAGACTCCGGGAATTTATTTTTACCTTCTGACGGAAGGATGGGGAGTGACAATGCAAGATATGGGTAGCCAGAAGTTTGTTTAGATTTACCCTTCATCTGTTTTACTTTTCTACCCTGCATATAAGGACATAGCATGATCAAAACTTACTTTTATTTCCATGCACCAAGCAAGAGGAATGTACATGGCATTGTGTCTGCATGCGATTAATGGTAACTTTCTTATGCTTTCTTTTATATGTAAGGTGATGGTGACTACAATTTGAATTCGGACTCTTTCTTGCATGGATGCCACATGCTTTCCTTCGATGTTTATACCCCTTTGAGTGTTTTCTTCTAATGCCACTGCTAAAACTCCAGGACTGATCAGTTAAATACAGATTCATCTCCAGACAAAACTCTCTTTATGCACCCTTCTAACATCCCTATCCTAACACTTGCAGACAAATATATTCCATACCAGATTCTGCCACTTTTAAAGACCAATTAACCACAGGCACATCCAGTGATAACACTCTGAAGTGGGCTATTTTTAGAGGAGAAAATGTGGGCTCCAACTTCAGACCATACACCATATCATAACAGAGCAACCTGTGAGGGAAACACTGAGGCTTGGAGACTTCGCTCCAGCAGTGGTGCTTGTTCACCAGGATAGCTGAAGCAGTGGTATTTGGGCCTGCCCATTGTACAGTCCAGCACATGCCTGCACAGCTCATCTCTCCTTCTAACTGTTGCCCATACTGCTAATTCCTCCAAGAGATCTTTTTTTGCATCACCTTAGTGCAACTGGAAGTATTTGGGAAGTGACTAGAAGTCCTTAGCATTACATTAAGAAGTCCTCAGTCCACTGTCATTTCATTGCTGCTCTGAATAGGTTTTTTCCTGTAAGGCTCAAATCACAAAAGCCATCTGCATCTGAGGTGGTTTGTTCATGAATGCACATAATAAATGTGTTATATACAGGTAGGCTGCTGGACTGAAGTTAAGTGGTATAATTTTGGGGAATTTTGAAGCACTCACTTTAAATGTTTGTGCTGCTGCAGTGTATAAATCTTCTTCAGTGCAATACATACATAAATTACTGAGAATGAAATTGTCCCCTAGATAGTGAGAATTTTACATGTGGAGTCTACATTGAGTCATCAAAATGTGAAAGGTTAAAAGTCTTGCTTTCATGACCAATTTCAGCACAGCCTCACTTTTGGAGCTGTCTGAATACCTGGGTTGTTTTCCAGTGTATTTGATTCTCTAGAATAAAAGTGGTCTGCAAAGAGGCTTGAGAGCAAATAAACTGAACGAAAATCTAGTCACAGTGGTCAGATTGTCAGTCATGGAGGTTACATCTGTCTCTCTCTGTGCAAGGAATGGGTATGGCAGGAGACAGAGGGCAAATTTACCCCCTGGTACCTCACCAATCTACCTGCACTCAGAAAGAAGTAACTGCCTCTGGAGATGATTGGATATTTCAGTCTCTGTTTGTTCCTTGGCCTCTGCTGAGGTTAAAACTGTGCCAGCTGCTGATAACATTAATGTTTTTCTGGTATGGAAACCTATTCACCAGAGATCATAATGGGAGTATCAGTGTTTACTACAAGTCTTTCGCAGTTATCAGATATTAATGACCTTTAGTCTGTATTGACCTCACAGGCCAGACCAAAGCCAGGAATAAAGAGAGGGAGAGAAAGAAGAGTGATGTCTGCTTTATTTCAATAATAAAGAAACTGAGATGTGACAGATTTGAAAAGGAATCCTGTAAATCCTGTAAATTTTCCTCTCTGAGGTCATTAAGGGAAAAGCCATTCAATTGTTTTAAAATAGAGGGGAAAAAATAAAACCACACACAAAAATACTATGCAATAGATGAACACATGTGCCTTGGGAGGAACACAATTTAGACTCAGAAGCATCATTGTACTTCTCACAATTACATTTGTTCACCTGCTTCTTAAGTGTACGCTTGTGGCTTGTTAACAAAATGGAATTGTTTGCTATACAGAGGCTCCTAGGTGCAAAGTTAGACCTAGCCTTGTATTTTTGGCCTCCTGTTGTACCGCATGGCAGGTTTTTGAGTTTTCTTCCAGTTTGTAATGTGTCTTCTTTGTGTTCTTTGTAATTATAAAAGTAGAATCTCTTAAGTCTTTCGTCCTTCAAATCAACATGGCAAAAATATCGATTCAGGTAATGAGGCACAGGTGTGCCTTGTAGGCACTCCATAAAGAACTCTTTACTGGGGAATCAGCCCAAAGTTACTCAGTACATTTCTGTAATTGTGCCACATTAGACAAATTCACTATATTAAATAGCCCACATGCTCACATTTCCACCTGAGTAGGGTGACACTAGGTTGTACACTTGGGTTGTAATAAGTAAGTCAAAAGAAAAAACCAACCAGTTTAAGCAGACTTGCTAAACAGAAATTTCCTGCTTTTTCACTCTCTTATCTAATCATGACTCTTAATTTCTGCATTTTACTTTGAAGTGAAAAAAAAAACCCAAAACCTCGTGATAGAAGTTTCCACTAATGTCATTCAGGTCAATGAGCAGTTGGTGTCATTTTTTCATTCTTTTGTCCTTCTCCTATCCTTTCTTTTTATAGCAATAGTTTTAATGCGTGTGAGACACTCGGCTCCAGCTCCAGACAGTCATTTTTCAAATAACTCCTTTGTGTATCAGAAACATGATCTGTAATTTTTTTGATTAAATGGTCTGATTGCCCCTCAATATGTTTGTAGCTTCATCTCAAGCATTGTGAGACACTACACCATTTTGATTAAATCCTCAGAAGACATTACTGAATGTTTACTGCCTAAAATGACTGATAATTTTTTTCCGTTCTATATGATTTTCCCCCCCTTTAAACTCTATTTGTTTCTCTGACTGAATAAATGTTTCAGTCCCTCAATTTTTAACTTTTTACTGCCCTGTGGTCATTTGTTTCTAGTTATTTAGATGGGACATTTTTGTTTTGGTTTGGTTTTTTTTTGTTACCTATTTGTTAACACAACTTAAGCATTATGAGACTCTTCCTTTTTTATTACCATCATGAAAGAATCTTCGCAGACTTAAGCCTACCTGTCAAAGTGCCAGAGAATTGTCATTCAAACTGTAGATTACTGTCCATAAGGTTGCTTAAAAAAAAAAAAATAGAGTTCTCTATGTATCAAAGCTCTTCACGATCAACAACCAGCTTCTTCTCACAGAACAGTTCTTAAAAGGATAATAATTTTCCATGTCTGTCATAAAATTTACCACTCAATTGTGATGAATTTCTTTAACCCAGAGACTGCAGGTCCAGTTGTATCATTTGTAGAGACTGTTTAATTATGACTACATAAATTTTTGCTCCAAAACAATACAACAGTGTGAAGCCCTTGGGCAGCGGAACTGTAGAGCAATGGAATATTGTAAGTAAAAGTGGAATGCAGTGATTTGTAAGATATTATAAGAACCATTTTACCCCCCTACGTGTTTCAATTCAATTAGCTGTTCTTGTATCAGACTGTGATAGGACTACACCTTTTTTGTATGAAGTCACTGACTCCCTATTCTCTCACCAGAACCCTCTTCCCACCTCTTTCTCCCAATTCTTTGAGTCTGGTTAGCTAATCATAACGCTTATGAAAGCAACACCTTTGAGGAAAGCGGATAATTGCTGATTACACTATTCATTTCCTTTTAATGTGTCAATAAAAACGTAATTACATTTCATTTGGTTTTAGAGTTATAATTGATTTGTAGGAACAGAATTGCTGCTGGAACCAAAACTCGGAGATTAAATCAAAAAGAAAAACCATAAAGTTGCTATTTTTTTTAAAGATAGAAGACTTTACTATTAAAAAAATCAATTAACTGATTTTTTGAAATAATTATTTTGAAACTGAAATGACCATAGCTTCATTTAAAAGGTGTTGTTCCAATAAATGATCAGGTACTGGAGAATTATATTCATGTCAGGATTAGTTATATTAAAATTAATGTCAGGAATATGTTTGAAACCCTTTGGTTTTGCTGCTAAATCTAAAGCCAGTTGAGATCATATTTTTTGTATTGCCAGCCTCTACCTTCACTCAAATTTTCTTGCACTTTTTAAGTGAAAATACTGTAAGAAACATCAAATCATATGAAAAAGCCCAGCAACTTTCTGAGGACAGCATCTGTGATTTTATTTTTGGTTACCCTTGCTAGCTTGCTTACAGCTGATGATAAGATTATTCAGTGGAAAATATATCAGTTGTAAAATTTGCCTTCACTGGTGTCAAAAACAAAACCACGTTAACTGAGACTGGGATATCTGTGTTCTTTTTATCAACATGATAGCTTTTGTATAATAGCTTTTATCACCTGTATAACTTCATTAACTTCAAGTGAGCCATGTCTAATTGACACCAGTGTAAGCGTGGATAAGAAGAGATCCTGAGAATATTTTTTCTGGAGTCACATGAATGGTCTCAGGTTGATGGGAGTTTTTCTTCATCTTGTTGATAATCTGTTTTTCTAATAGCTCTCAATTTTTATCAGCACCTTAATAGCAATAGGTAGCATCCCTTGTGCTGCCATGAACTATTTTCACAGTCTTACTCTACTTTACTTTTTTCCTTGTACTATGAAGTGATTTCTAAAATGCTTGTGTCTGCTACAGAGATGATCCCTAGTGATGCCATTCATTGTGGCATGCAAGCACAGCCGACTTACACTCGAAAAAGTTTGTGAACCTGCATCTTGTAACTTGCCTACAGGTAGTTTTGTGCATTTTAATGCAGTATTTAGTGATGGCTACTGAGGGCTGATTGGCTCCTCAGAAACAAGAGCTCTGTCTATGAACATTGACTCTCAATGCAATCATTTAGGCAGAAGAACCCAGAATCTAGAAGACCCCTAAATTTTTTTGTTTGCTTTTTTTTTTTTTTTTTTTTACAGCATTACAAAACCATTTTTATGGACCAAGTTTTGGAGCGATCTCTCACTTTTACACAAACTAGTCACCTATGAAAGGCTCTGGAACATCTTTTTATTAGTAGGGATATGAAACCAAGTGTCATTAATGGCATGCATTCAAATATTAGTTTCATTGAGAAATCAGCCAAAACTTAACATCTGTGCTTTAATTCATGCATGAAGTACAGAAACTGCAAATCTCCTTCCTCCAGATGATTTTTTAAATCAGTTGATTTAAAGCAAACTCAAAGAATACATAGCATTTTCTCAAGGACAAAAGCAAAGTATAAATTAAGGGATATATATGCCTACTGCATATTTCATGTTTTTATGTGTCTGTCTTTCTGTCCAACATTGGTGTAGAAAATGCAAACACTTGAGTGAGTGAGCTTAAGAGTGGCACTTTTTGACAGAGTTACACGTTATGAATGGAGTCAGTCAAGTGGGGAGTGAAAAATTCATTTTCTGACAGGGGTGTCAGCAGAATCATCAGGCGTTGATGACAACAAATCCATAGCTGGAGAAAAAACTGACAGGGTGGAAAACAAGAGACTATAATACTGATCCCTCCTTTTCAGCTGTCCAGAACATAATTTCACGGCAATTATTGCCCCAGCTGGTTTTACTAACTGCAGGCTTTAGATGCTGGTCTTGTTACAGAGCGTGATGTACAAGATATTAAAAGTCGAGAAAAATGCTGTGTCATGAAAAGGAAATATTATTTCTCCCACTGTAAACTTTGAGGAGGATGAGGTCAACACAGGAGGACTGATAGAGACTTTAGAAGAATCTGAAGAATGATATTGACCTATTCTGAGGTTAACTCAATAGAACCTATAGGTTAGTAAATCCTTCCTCTTTTTGATATGTACAGGATTTCTGATTTACATAGCTGTTATGCTTTGGTTTATTCAAGTGAGCCATAAAAGCAAGGCTAAGTTTACAACAAAGGGATAAAGGGATGAAGATGTTTTAAAGCAGTAACTTTTTTTGTTTGTTGTTCACATGTTAAGTGCACTCTGTGGACTAGAGTGACGAGGGTCCCATTTCCAACACAGCATGGAGTGGGTGATCTCGTCAACTGTAAAATGAAGCCATAAGAGCACAGCATGAAAATGTATTAGCAACAGTTAGATAAGGGAGACCTCAGCAAGGCGTACACACTTTCAATTGGTGAAATAATGCTTGTACAAATTGTTTTTGGTACATTAAGTACCTTTCACAGCCAAAATTTAAAAAAAGAAGGAAAAAGTAGACAAAAAATAAATAAATAAATAGAGACACAGAATAGCACATACAAAAGCCAGAACCAGGGTTTGTTTTTTTTTTTCTTTTTCCTCTCACAAAGTAATTTCATGCAGATCTTTTTATTGAAATTGTTTCCCAAGTTGACAGATCTTGTGTACAATGATAAATGACAAAGTGCTATGCAGCTGTCAGCCTGTGCTCAGGGAAATTGCACAAAACCTCCCCAATAATAATAATAAATATGCGTTTCTCCAAACAGAAGGTATTTTAAGCTAGTAAGCACAGTGGTGTAGTAAAGTAGCATTAAACAGCAGTGAGGTGAGGCTGAGGAAAGATTTATATATTTGTACTAATCTACCAGCTCTTACTGGCTATGACATACTGACAAGGAAACAAGGGTTATGAAAAATGATCTGACACTATGCTGCTAAATCTATGAATTTCAAAGTGCAGAATAGTCTGTGGCTTGCCAGGATTGTATGCCTGAGTTATTTCAATGATTGTTACAGAAAAACTAGGACTGTGATAGCAAACGGCTAATGTATTAGTACTATAAGGAAGCCAGTTAAGTAAAGTGGCACAGATGACTAGCATATCATTTTGGAAAGTTATAGAATTTGAAACAGAAGATTAAAGGTGCTCAGTCAATTTAAAACAAATTTAAAAAGCAGCATTCTCTGTTACAAAGAATGGCCACATAAAATTGCCAAAAGAATGCTGGAAGCACATGGTACAAGTCATGTACCAGATCACAGAATCATAGAATCATAGAATAGTTAGGGTTGGAAAGGAGCTAAAGATCATCTAGTTCCAACCCCCCTGCCAGGAGCAGGAACAGCTCCCACTACACCAAGTCACCCAAGGCTCTGTCCAACCTGCCCGTCCAACATCACCAGGGATGGAGCACTCACAACTTCCCTGCAAAACCCATTCCAGTGCCTCACCACCCTCACAGTAAAGAATTTCTTCCTCATATCCAATCTAAATTTCCCCTGTTTAAGT
>JANRGW010029456.1:5833-23277 GCA_024733675.1 Psilopsiagon aymara
GGGGGGGGGGGGGGGGGGGGGGGGGGAGAGAAGATACTACAAAAATAAGATGGAGAGGAAAATACTTTACTCTGAAAGACGTTTCCTGAATAACAGATTAGACATCTTACTCGCCCTTTTCCCTTTACGTGCTCTTACAAATGCCCCTGAAACATGCAGTCATGACAAAGTTCCCTATTCAGTGACAGCTTTGCTGTCCCACTACAGCTCCCAACCCTTTCACCACCTCTCGGCAGCACCCATAGCTAATGGACTGCTGACACCTTGGAGATGGGCAGGAACATGAGGACAGACTCCTTGCCATCCCACAGCATGTGCAGTCAGCCCAAAGCATCGCCTGCAGTCTGACCCGTTTTAACTCGATGCTTTAACACAGAGCAAACTGGTGGACGCACCATGCTGTCCTCTCCCGTGGGGGCTATAAGCTGGGGTGGTCTATTAATGAAGCCACAAGCAGCGGGTTGTGTGGGTGTCCAGGCTCTCGCCTTCTACCTCCCTGTCCCCAGCCATGGCCAGTGACAACCTGGTGCACCCCAGGGGAGCTCACTGAGCAGATGCAACCTCTGGGAAGCTTGAGGCCAGCGGAATCAGTGACAGAAGGTTTGAAAGCTGTGACTGTCTTGCTATTTCAGCACTCCCCAGCAAGGTGATGTCCTAACACTAATGCTTCAGACCCAGAGATCCCACTGTTTTACACCAGTCCCTAAAAAGAAGTCAGGTCTTTGCTACTTTGAGGAACGTATTGGGCTTATTGACTTGCCCAATTCCATTTTCATACATTTAAAGTAGATTGCGACCCTCTGGCCCAGGAACCAGCAGTTGCCTACCAGAAGACAGCAGCCACTCCTGCGACAGGCAGCTTTGCACCCTCAGTCCCAGTGCAATAAAAAGGAATATAGGTAAAGATATGCTTCCCAGGGAGCTTCAGGGGTCCTTCCAGGAGAGCCCCCATGGGCCTGGCTTGGTTTGAGATTTACTGTCCCGGGTGGATGCTTGGGAAAAAAAACAGTGCTGCAGAGGTGCTTCACCCAACCCCCCCAAGGGGCAACGAGTGTCTGAGCCAAACCTGATGCAAGTTGAGTCTCAGGTGGCAGCAACTGCAGTCAAGTGAGATAAAGGTGAGGAACAAAGCACTTTACTCTGCGGGCACCGTTCATGGCCAGCAGCAGTTTCTTGCTCTCTGGGTGGTTCTCAAGGTCGCGTTGCTGGAAGCATTAAGGTTGTGTGTGCAGCCTTTAATATATGGTTTTGAATGAGTTTTGGGGGTGGGAGTGACATTTCCTCCTGCACTGTGCTCTCTATTGCTGTTCCCCACAGGTTCTAGTTTCCTTCCTGCAGCAAGTGTCCACACAAGCTCCAGGTCAGATCACCTCTGCTGAGCTGGAACGGGACTGCAGCACCCCAAATCCAGCATTCCTGCCTTGGGGGACACAGGGCTGCTGTTTGACATGGCATCCTCCATATCCACTCTGTTGTTACAGGGAGCAGCGGCAAAGTGTCAGCTCACCTCAAACCACAGGAGAACCACCTCACCCAAAGCAGTACCCTGTGCCACACTTGGGACTGCCCTCAGAGCAGCATCCCTCCTGCTCCTGCCAGCTCCCACTGCAGCCCTGTCCTAAGGGCATCTATCCGTGTGATTTCAGGCTGTATCTGTCCCCCAACACATCTTAATCTTGACTTTCAACACTCCCTGATGCTCCATTCCCAGCCAAGAGCACGTTATGGCACGGGCTGAGGGCAGCGAGTGGGCAAAGCCCAGCCCGACTGCCCAGTGACCAGCAGAGCAGAGAGCTGGCAGCACACAAAGGCACCCTGCAGCAGAAAGGGATTTGCAGTGTAGTGAATAGCTAACTGATAAATACTACAGGAAGAAAAGTCCAAGCCCTGGATAAAGATGGCTTATGGTGTTAAGCTGTGCCCATCATGCAAGAAATGGAAGGCACCTGCAGCTGCTATTACATTGCCTCACACCCAGCAACAAATGGTCATTTGTTTCTGACTGACTTCTTATTTTAAGTTAAAGACAGCAACAAAGAGAAGAAGAATACAAAGCCTCCCCAAGAGGCTAAGCACAGCAATTCACAAAATGGCATCTCCTGCCTTCGTAAGCACCAAGAGCAGAGGCAGCTCCTGCTGCTGCACAGCCTTCTCCTCCTCAGCCCAGCTCAGGATCTCAGGAGGTGGGTAGGAAATCAGGGACATTCATTCCTAACTCTGTGATGAGCCAAAAGAACAACCCACAGGCTCTAACCAAACCTGAATCTTTCTGGAACTCAGGCATTCATCTTCAGAAAGATTAATAACTCCCTCTAACTATTTGCATTTTGCTCTTCCCGGTTTGTGAGGAGACACAACGCAGACACAGCTCCCTCCGCCAGGCAACCGGCTCATGCATAACACAGAGCTCTAGGAATCTCATATGTGATCTGTGGGCCTGCTTCCAGCCCTCCCAGCTTCATCTCCCCCCGGAGGAGCTCCTGGGAAGCCTCCAGGCTTTGAAGCTCACATTGGCAAATCAGCATCGCTCCATCCAGGCTCCCTGGAGCGCCTGCCTTGCCACTGAGGGCGGCCACCATCTCACAGGCCACTGGCTTGGCTCCTTCCTTGTCCCTAAATCACACATGCAGATGGGTTTACAAACATCAACTGATTTCCTAACCACACATCTCCCTGCGAACAGTGGCTGGGGCTGTGCAGGGGCAAACAGGAGAGCCATGAGCTTGGGAGCCCTTGATCTGCTCCCAGGCCAGCGGGAGGGGACAGGTCAACACCAGCTCCCACCAACCCCACTGTCAAAAGCCATCTTTCACAGGCAGGGATTTGGCAGACAGTGTGTAAAAGGAGCCTGCATTCAACACCACAAGCTGCCATCACCACAAGTCGCATCTCTTGGCTTTCACCAAGCAGTGGAGCATTAACTGGGTCCCTCAGCATACGAGGGAAGCTTGTGCTGTCACCACTTCGCCCTGGATAATGAGGGCTTTCATCTCCAGGTTTGTCAACTTAGCACCTTGCCGGAACTAGGACTCGGGTTTAGCATTAAAAGTAATGCATATTTGTCAAAGCTAGCCAGGCAGTGGGGAGGGGGGCTGGCAGCAGCATCCCCCTCCCCATCTCACATGTGTTTGCCATTTCTCACCATTTCAACAGCTCTCCAGCTCTAGTCCTTATAATTACAGTGAAAACCCCCTCACACTCAGCCACGGAGCCTTACAGTCAAGATGCCAGCGGGTGTTTCCACATAAAAGCCTCGTTGCAAAACCCCTAACATTTCTGAATCTCTGCTTTATTCCCACCCTCCCTTACACCATTGTATTCACATGGCATTTGATTATTTACAAGCATACAAAACACTTCAGCCCACATTCTCAACTGGCATTCATCACTGAAGTGCCAACTAAATCAATGGAGCCAAAGATCTGCTCCAGAGAAGGATCAATGCAGCTATCCCTGAAGACCTTTTGCTTCTTTCCACAGCACACATTGGGAAGAGTAGGATATAAATCAGGCTTCTTTTTGTCATGCCTTGAGTTTGACACACACGCAAGCACACTGATGCCCACTGCTGACCCACTTGTCATTCATGGGGTTGCCACATACTCGTCTCCCATGGCAGTCCCAGGTATTCCTGAAAGCAGGCATCCACACTGTGCCCAAAGCCCTATGGCAACACCAGGAGCTCTGTGCATAGGGGCAGGCCTGTGGGTACTAGGAGAGCACCCTTGACTTTAATGACAGGTAAAACGTCTGTATTATTCAGCAAGTCCTGATGCTTCCTTGGGGCTGATGCAACGTTATTTGCCTCCAGTCTGTTCCTCCAGGCTTCCTCTCCATCCTTTTCAAGGGGCAGCAAGGAGGCCAAGGGGAAACAGCTTCCCCTGGCTTTCCTAATGGCTGGTCATTTCCAGCTTTCCAGCCTCCACCATCTGAGTTCAACACGACCAACAGCGCCCCAGGACACGGAACACAAGTCAGAGAGGCTGATACACTGGGATAGGCATGGATTTAGGATTCTTCTAAAGCTACGGCACAATCTTCAATCAATTAGTGCTTTTTTTGGGATGGGTGAGTCCCCAGAGCACACTAAGCTTTCCACAAGACCAGAGCTAGTGTAACCAATCTTTCAGCAAGTCTCTTTGTCAGGACTTCGTGATCATGCAAAAAGAGGAACTGACTTTTGAAAGACATTGTTATTTGCACCTCCATTTAGAATCAGAGAGCGAAGAGCTCATGAAGGCCTGAGTGTAAAGAACAGGTCTCTTCCCTCAAGAGCATTTTCACACACAGACTGGAGAACCTGGGCCACTGAGCACATCATTAGAAGACAAGAGTTTAAATTTACTCTTATTACCATCACCAGTTCACGAACTGGGGCCACTCCATCCCAAACCAGGAGGCCAGGGAAGCACGGGAGACAGACACCAAGCTGTGTCATACTTCACTGAACCCAGCTTACTCATCCCTCGTGTACCACCACAGCAAAGAGATGTCACACGGCCTTCATCATGACTGGAATCATAATATCCATGATTCACATGGAAGACTTTTTTTATACAAAGCACCAAGATAAAAATAAAATGAAGGGGGAAAAAACTTCACAAGAAACTTATTTCATTCCCCACAAGATGGATAAACTGAGACGAATGTAAACAGCTCAACTTGACCCAAATATTTCTCCGTTGCTGAGTAACCCAGCAAAAAAATGCTGTTATCTCACCAGCATCTGTGGAGATGAGATGGAATTTTAAACAAATATTCCTTGTTTTAGGCATTTCAGGCTGGACACGAACTCTTGGGGCTGCTGCTCCTGTAGCATCCCTGACCCTTTTCAGTAGGGATCAAACAGTTGAGGGCAGGCAGCATCTGTAACGTCTCCAACACATTAACATGCTGTTGACATGGAGGTTTACATGATACATTTGGGTTAAAGCTTTCCAAGTTCTTCCAAGAGGAGGATGCGGCTGCTTTGTGAAGACTGTAAGCAGGAAATAGATGCTCAGGCCATGACTACAGCAGGAGGTGGGAGGAGGGGTAGTCACAGCAGATGGCTTTGAGCCATTTTGGGTGGCAGTAGGCACCCGCCGAGGGGCTCAGACTTTACAACCCACACTGGCTGCCATATGTTGTGACAGTGGCTCAGCGTCACACAGGACCCAATTTATAGCACACTCCATGGCTGCAAGTACCACACTACCCTCCTACTGCTCTCCATCAGCGAAATCGCCTTTCCACCAAGCACCTTCTAGCACCTTGCTATCATGTTTACTGACCTCTACATCTTTCTGTAGGGGGAAGGTATCTGATAGATCTGCAGAGAGATTCAGGCATAAGGTTTTAGTCTCATCTGTGCTCTGGAGGTCAGGCCTGCTCGCTCCTTCACTGCCTCCCAACAGATAAGCACTATCTCAACAACACAGAGATGCTTTTAGAGATCACCTTGGCCCCTGCTAAGCTTTGCTGCATATCTGCCATGTGTGTCCTGGACCTGGAAGTGCATGGCAAGCAAGGCTGCGCCTGAGACACTGGGAGCTCAGAACAGGCAGGGTGGGAGAAAAATGCAGCCCTTCTAGCTAGCAGACTTCCTTGCATTCCTCCTGGAATAACTCTGGGAAATGAGAGCATGAGGAAAAGGAAGGCCTGGAGGTGGGAGAATGGAAATCGGAGCGAGTTTGGAAGGAGAGGATGCCAGCAGCGCCTGGCAACAGACTGCAATGAGGAGATGAGCACCAAGGGCAGAGCAGAGGTACAGCATTGCTGTCCTGCCACATGCTTTTGCTGTACAGCAGCAGCAATGCAACCCCAGTGCTGTGGGATGATGGCAGGGTGACAGTGCAAGCTCTGGAGATGGGGGAAGCAGGATGGCCAAACCAGAAAGCAATGGTCCTTCCACCTCTGGAGACTCCCTGAGAAACACAGCAGTCTGCTCAAGGTATTTAGTTTCAATCACATACAACGTCATGGGCTGGATGCTCGGCCCCACATGAGAGGACTGAAGGAGAAGTCAGTCCGTGCTCCATCACTGGAAGGAGCAGGTCACCCTGAAGCACAGGTTTGCATCCCAGCTGGGGCAGCACAACTGCCAAACTGAAGACTGAGGCAGTTTACCCTGTGAGGGTCCTTAAAATATCAACTCAGTGTGAATATTACAGCTCCCACCAGGGCTCTGAGGGAGGACAGTCATCCACACTTGTGCAAGGCAACTGCCTTTGCATCTTGGATTATGGAGAAGCTGGGATATTTATAACATTTGGAGAGAAACAGCCACTCACCACGGTTATTTTAACTCAGAACAGAGGCAGTGCTTCCAGGCCAGTCCTGCTGCACGTACCTGTGCTAGTGCTCTCCCTCCCCTCCATGGCAGCTGCTGTCCTGGCCTGCTCTGCCTCCCAACTCCTGACAATTGCATTCCAATCCTCAGGTGATGCACCTCCTCAGCATGCACAACAGGCACAGCCAGGGAGCTTCCTGTGGGAAGTGATTACAGGAACTAAGCTCACCCAAGCAATTAGAAGAGCCAAGATATATCTCAAAGCTCCATTTTTCCCTTCTCTGCTACACCTCAGACCCGCAGCAGACTAAACCGCATCAGTGAGAGGGGACTTTGCTGCCTGAGCCTCCACCGGTGCTGACAGCCCAGAAGCTCCAGTTCACCAAGGACAGCAACACAGCCCAGCTGCCCTGGTCAGGTTGGATCAACCAGTTCCATAAAGGAAGTGGTATTGGTTCAACCAATGCAGACTGGAGCCTGACAGCAGCATTTTCAGCCCTGGAAAGCAGAGGCTGAGTCTGATCACAGACTGCTATACGGTTCCTGCCCTACCTGGCAGCCAACACATCACAGCCAACTCCATAATCCCCCCAGCAAAGCAGATCTCAGCTGCAGCTTAATCTGAGCTTCTACTTCAGCTCTCAGAGCAGCTCAAGTGAAAATGAGAAGCAACTGATAGAAGAAACCCACCAAGTGAAGGGGGCCAGAGGCAGGGGATGCAGCTGGGAAGAGCATCGCTGCCACAGATGGAGCAGGGCAAACGCTGATTGCCTTCTAATGATTCCAGTGCTCTCCTTCCCAGGAGGCTGGTGACTGCAGGGTTCCTGCCTGCCCTCCGGCGGCTGAGAACGGGAGGAGAGGCAGGAGCAAGGCAGGAGCAGAGCAGCCAAAGGCCTGGTTCACCTTGCTGCGGACCCTGGAGATGCTGGCATTTCTTTTGAGCACCATTGCAGAGCATGTCTGCTGGGACACCTCAGCGAGAATCTGAACTGCGCAGTGGAGACTACAGAGAGCTGAGTACCTCGAGTTCCCACCTGACTCAAGAGCATAATTTGCTTCTTGTCAGAGATATGGGTAGAAAAGAGCATAAACAAAGCAAGGAAAACCCAAGTGGTTTGCCCCAGATTCAGCAATTCTAAGGCTCTAAAGAAATGAGGGAATGACCTCCTCTGTCCGGCTGCCCCCATGCCCCTGGGTCCAGTCATTTCCAGCTCTCAGAGAAGGGCCCCACTGCCTCTCCACACACCTCCTTATGATGAAGCTGGCTTCATGCATCTTTATGCTGCTTTGTGACCTGGAGAAGTGCAGTTTGGTAAAGCACAGCCAGATGATGAGTATGGCTGAGCCAGCACCAGGAACTCAGTGTCATCCACAAGTGTCCCCATCCTCTCCAACTTCTCCCTGCACTAGCGCGGAAGCAGCACCAGGTTCAGACTCTAAAGCCTGCAGCAGATCTTCTCCATGTGAATCTCACCCAGCACCACACATACGACCCCACAGCAGCCATAGAGGAGTGAATAACCTCTCAGCTAAACCTTCCTCCAAGTGGGCAGGAGCTGGTGCTGCAGTTTTTGCTGGCATTGTCATTACAGTGCCAGAAAGTGACTCATGTCTTTGATGTGAGCTCAGAGGAGAGATGGTAGAAATCACATCTCTTCCTGCCTTGCCTTACCTAAGCCTATTCAAGGGGCTGGGGGGAAAAGCATCATCCCTTTTAACACAGGAGAACAGAACTGGTGCTACAGAAGCACAATCTCACCCTCCACTCACTCCAGCAGCATCCCAAAGACTGCTGTACCTGGGGAAGATCTGGGGTTGAACGCTCTCGGGGCCTGCAAGGAGCATGCTGTGAGCAAGGGGGCATTGAACCAGGCCACAGAACAAACTTCTCCAAAGGAAGAGTGAAAGTGAAGCCCCAGCAGCCTGCACCTGCCCCACATCCATGGCCACTGTACCATCTAGCCACTAGTGTGGACAGAGCACTACCCCATCCCATCTCCATGCCAAGGAGCAGCCAATTTGAGATTCAGGACTGACACTTTAGTGGCGGTGGCCAGCACCACCCTATACATAGCACAGCCAGGAAGCTCTTGCAGCTTCACACGCACTGCCCTGTTCCCCGAGGACCCAATTCCAAGCCCTCCAGAAAAAAACATCAATGAGATAACAAGCAGATGAGTCGCAGCCAATATGGATTTGTCAAGAGCAAATCACATCAAGCCAATCTATCTTCCTCCTGTAATAGCATAACAGGCTTTCGGCACAGCAATACCTGTCAAAGAGCTCAGGTTTAGTAAAGCTTTTGACACTGACTTGCCTACCATTCCCATAGGCAAGAGGAATTTGGTCTTAAGAGAAACTATGACAAGGCAAGTATGAAACTGCTCAGATTGCCGTATGCAGAGAACAGACACGAGTGGTATCTTCTCTGCTACAAAAGAACATGTTGACAAACAGGATTTTGTAGGAGTCTGTCACATACTGGCCCTCTTCACGGCTTCTGCTACTGACCTGGATAATGGAGCAAAAAGGAAGCTTGCAGGTAGCATGAAGGTGGCAAGAACTGCAGGTACTTTAAGACAACAGGATTAGAAGATCTTGACTGCTCAAGAATTAACCTTTTTTTCCCCCCAGCAGGAATAAGCAGTTGTTCAAGAACAAGTGTCCAAATACAAAGAACAAGTTTTCAGGGACTATTGCTTCACCACTCATGCATATCAAGGGCTACTGATGCTGCAAGGGGCCTCAGGCCTCTTGTTCTTGACCTATAACAGTAGCATGTAGGGTCCAAGACAAGCAGTGTGTTGCATTAGGCAAGCATTTACTCAGAGCATCACAAACAGAATCAGTCAATCTCAAAGGGCCCCAAACAGGACCAGAAAACAAGAATTCCCAGTCCCAGGCTGCTCTTCAGCTACTGCATCACTGTCACCTTGCTGCAACTGGCACATTCACTGTCTCTTTTGAGAGCTGCTTTCAGCAGGGAAGGTGTTCCTGTGCCAGCAGCACATCATGCTAATGATGACAGCCAAGCACATACTAGATTTGACTGCTGTGCACATCATACATGTTTCATAAAGTTGTCCCAACTGCCTTCTCCAGCCCTCCCCATCACCAGCTGCACCTGAGTCTGCCATCAAATGTCTTCCTCTTCCTCTCCTACATCTCACACCACTTTAACCTGTAGTCTCTGCAAGACAGAGACTTCCCATCTCCAGATGGGTTTGCTACTGGAAGCAAAGAAAGCACAAACACCCTGCAAAGCCAGCATGTCCGGACGTGGCACTTTGTATGGAAAGCCATGACCAAGCCCCTGCAATGACCTACGTTTCTAGCATGCCGGGAAGAGACCCTTGCAGCCATTCTCCACATGATCTTTGGGCTCCCCCATGCATTTGGTTTGTCCTAGCTGGCAGAGACCCAGACCTTGCAGCCCTGAGAACTCAGATGTTCCAGGTAAGTTCATTCACTGCCAGAAGAAGCAAGCAGAGCTTCCAAATAAGTGACACTTCCTTAAGAGTTGCTTTTGGCAGTCAATTGCAGGGAAGACTGTGAAGTAGCAATGGATTTATTTAGCTCCTACAGAGGTGACTAATGGGAACATGAGCCAACAGCTAAGGCAGAGGACTAGATGGCAGTGCCCCCCACAGCTGCCTTTGAAGAAGACACTTCCCTCACATGTTGTGCCACACTCCCTGTGTGCGCATCTCCTGGTGATAAACACAGTACTCTCTTTGCCACATGCTCCAAGAGCCCAGGATAGGAAGCAAATGAATGCAGGAGAACCAGGCTAGGGAAGGAAAGCCAGCATCATGCTTCAGGTTCAGAAGCACTCCAGTCAGCTGGCAAAACCCTCTTCACTATGGGTGTGAGCAATGGGTATTGACAAGGCAGATTACACAGAGCATCACCCAGACCACGGGCTTTTAGCACCCTTTGGAGTATGATTGAATGCAGTCTTATCCCTCCAGAATAAAGCCTGAAATGAAGCGCTGCAGCAGGAATTAGTGAGTGGGGGTCATCCCAGGGCAGGTCCCTTTATGGTGAGGGGCAAGAAAATTTATGTATCAGGAACCTCTCCAAATTTAAAGCAAGGTCACAGGAAGAGCCAAAGCAGAAGATGAACTAGCCTGTATTTATTAGCCCCTCCAAAGGCAGCAGCAAGATGAGCCATAAAAGCAAGGCATTAACACCTCTATGATCAGCATAAATCTCGAAGGATCTGCCATCTCCCTCACCAGTGTTCATTGTGGTTTCTCTCCCGAAGGGTGGGTGATAGGTGTACATCTGTATACACTCCTCCAGACTAAAAGCCTCACAGCATCTGACAACCTTGGAGCAGTCAGGTGAGGCTCCACAGCCTCACGTTGCGTATCCTCCTTCAGAAATGCCAGGGCATCATTACTGCACACATAACACTGCCAAGAAGCCTGTGAAAAACAGGCTTGTGATCACTTCTGTCATCCATACAGGTGCCAATGCCACACAGGTCATAGAACTTCAGATCAGCTCACAGCTAAGGGACCACAACAGCAGCTGAAGAGAAATTAGAAGCAACATAAATTCACCTCAAGAGCTGCATAGGGTACTGAGTTAGTGGTGCTACTGGTGCAGACAGTGCAGTTCTTAGCTTACGCTTCCTTGCATCCCTTGCTGCCTTCAAGCTTCCATGTCAGAGCACCCGTGATCCACACTATTAATGCCAGGATCTCAGCTCATCCCAGCCTGAGAACAGTGCCACAGCCACAGTTATTCATGCCTTTTGTCACCTCTTGGCAATACCACAGCGATAGAACAGCCCTGCAGCAGGCAAGGAGCTCGAGCTGAAATATGCTCTGCATCCCCAATGGCTCTGCAATCCCGTTACCATACCATACCAGGCTGGTCCCCTGCCTCACAGCTGCTGCTGCAGAGATACAGGAGAAATCTGACTCAAGGCATTGGCCCTCGTGTCTCTGTAGCCTCAGCAGCAGTGCCGAGGCTGCCTTCAGGATGGAGACCTGGGCACAGCACGCAGAATCACGGCATGGTTTGGATTAGAAAGGGCCTCAAGATCATTCAGTTCCAGCCTCCTGCCATGGGCAGGGACGCCTCACCCTATAGCACGACACCCAAGACTCTGTCACACTGATCAAGGCAGAGCACCGCTGTGCCTTGCAGGGGCTGATCTCATGCATACACAGCTCCCCTTGAGCTGACTCTGCCCAGTTAGCATCAACATTTCCTGCTACAAGCAACTGGGTTTCTTTGGGCTACCTGGCCTGACAGAGATACACCATGACAGGAGGATTTAAAGCAAATGCCTTAGGGAATGACTTCCTACTGCATGCTCATAACCTCTGGGACAACAAAGAAATGTCCACACCCTGACACAGGCACATTCACTGTAATGCACGACTCAAAGATGCTCAGATATCTACTCTCAGAAGAGAGGAAGCTGGCTGCAGCCTGTGCTAATGGTGGAGAGCCTACAGACTCTCAGCCAGCCTGTTCAGCCACATCCAACTAGCATGGAAGTTGTTTGGTTCCTTTGGAACAGGAGCGTGACAGTTTATTTGGAACAGATATGAACGGGAAAGGTGGGCTTTCCAGAGCAAGCAATGACTGTCACAGCATGAAGTGACAGGAAGAAAGAGATAGTGTTTGTGCCTCTGCTGAGCTCATACAATTCCCCTATGGCTTAGCTCCTTCACCTGTAAAGACAAGGATAACTTTGCTCACCTATCAATTTCCTATTTGCATCAGCTAAAAGAACAAAGGTCTGGTCCCATGAGGCTGTGCTGAAGATGCCTTACTCTTTTAAGACAGGTTAATGGGAGTTGTGGTAAAGAGCAATCCACTTTGTCTGGATGTGCTGGAAGAGATGACTTGTCAAGAAAGACAGCCTTGATACCCAATCTTGCATCTTCCCAAACACTGCTACAGGCCTTTTCTTGACCTGCCTCTGCCAATTTTCACCATGAGCCGTACTGCTTTATTGTCATCTCTCTAGGTTCCTCCACATGCTCCAAGCTCATCCCAGACTACCTAAATGCCAGCCGTTGCAGGCAGAGAGCCATCAGCACTGCAGTGCTGTTATTGCTGCTGCCTGGGCTAGAATTAATGCAGCTCAGAAGCGGCACAGTGAAAATATTGATTTTCCAGCTAATCAAACCAAATTCCATGAAAGCTACAACTCCAAACTTCAAAAAAATCCATCAATGATTCATAAATATTTGAAAGTGCCAGATTGATTGCACTTGGATTACTGCAGTGGAGGGGGCTGAGGTCCGGTGGAGAAGGAGATGGACTAGACAGCTGCTCAGACCTTGATGTCATGTATCACCATGCTCTACCAGGACTGCAGATCTTCCCAGCCTCAGACAGAGGGTGAGCACTACATCCCAGTGCTATTCAATCTGTGCTGGTGTTGCCCTAGTCGCTCCAGAGCGGCCAGCCTGCAGCAGGATGTACCATTCCATCTGCTGGGACCACAAAGATTTGAAGCCTAACAACCTGGTGGTTCAACTTCTTGAATTAAAGAAAGAGATATAACAGATACACATGCCCACCTCCTCCACCCACTGCCTGCCAACCGGGCTGTTGGTACTCCCAAAACATACCAACCTTCAGCTGGGCTCCTGAGAGGTGCAATGATTTGTTAGCCTGGCCTCCTGTCCACCCAGCCCAGTCCAGCTCTCTCATCTTCATGCCATCCACCAAACAAGGAGGAATGTGTTCTTTTCCTAACAACTTTTCCAAGGGAAACAAAATCCAGGAAATGATGCAACATGCAACAGGTCATGATGCTCTCTTTTTGCTTCACCCCACAGAGGAGCTCCAACTTTTCCCACATTAAAGAAAACCAATCTGCCATCTCACTCCAATCTAGAGGAGAAGGGGGAGACTTTTTGGATAGAAACACAATAAATAACTTTGGTTGCATTGCAGTCAGCCTTTGCTGTATAAAAGTTGGTTTGCAAAGCCACTCCAGGCTGCCTTTGTCCTGCAAGTCTCTGGAGTTACATTTGTGCATCAAGAACTAGCACAAAGTCCTCTTGTATGAAGCCATATTATATAATATCATATATATAATATATATTACATTATATATTATATATTCGGTTCTTGAAATCAAAAGGAGAAAGAGGCCTACAGATCTTACCCTGAAACAGAAAACTGTCCTTTAATAGTAACTGATGCAAGGACAGAGTCCCACATTAACTAGAAGAGCCATTCCCCTCAGAGCATGGAAGACAAGCATCAGGAGGGGAGCAAGGGAGGTGCATGGCACTGTGCTGAGCCTGATCTCCTACGACTGTGCTTCAACGCCTGCCATGGCAGGAAGCACAAATGCTGAGTGAAGTGCTCCCATGATTTCAGCATTCAGAGCCTCTCCTCCATAATCCCCCTCTGTAATCCTGTAAGCTAACACAGTGCAGCAGCCTCTCCCTTGGTGGGAGCATTAGCAACTTCACAGCTGGGTGAGCATACACTGCACCTCTACAAGCTTGGTCTGAGTACCAAGACAAGCAGAAAGGTTCGGCTCTACTGAAGAGGCTGGCAGTCATCTGCCAAACACACCAAGAGACCCAGCTTTCCCAGGAGCACTGTATCGACCTCCACATGGAAAGGCACCGGCATGAAAACCTCAGTTAGCTGAGTCAGGTACCTCTTGTCCATTGCACACACGGAGCTCTGTGCAGATGTGCTGATGGCAAGGGCTGTCCCACACTATAATGAACAAAAAAGCTTTCGGTACGTGTTTCCAGTCCTTTATGACTCCCAGAGTGTGCCAGCTGCTTGACCACAGACCCGATAAGGAAAACATTCAGCTGCCAGCATTCTCCCATTTCAAATCTCTATGAAGCTCAAACTCTTAAGCGAAAGGAGCTTTCTCATTAAAAGCAGCAGACAGTGCACCTTCAATACCCAAAACACTACTAGCTCTGGAATAATTCAAGCACCTATTTCTGTCTCACCGCGGAAGATAAACTAAGGCCCTAAGACAGTGATTGGAAAATATTCCTTGCCCAGAAGCTTCCAGGAGCAAACCTTCCCATCCTTCACACCAGAGTAAAGGTCCCTATAACACCATTCATTCTAAAGCATTGCTGATTCCTCCCCACATGCCTAAAGCAGCAAACACAGAGACATCGTGGGGTTTGTGCCACAGCACTGTGCTGGCCAGGCCTGCGACACTGCCTTCTAAGAGGCAGCATGAGAGGTCCGTGGTAGTGCCACATAACCAACACCTCTTGTCTCCATGCCACCTCCCCTCATTCCCAGTACCGCTGTCTTTTCCCATTCACCACCATTCAGTTCCGCTGCCCTTCCCACACAGCTCAGTTGCTTCTGCAGCCCTGCTGCCTGCACTCACACATCGCTTCTCACCATCATCTGCATCCTCACTCCCAAGGGTGGCATTTTTCTGTTCATGAAAGGCAAGGGCCAAGGTTAAAACCTGGACTTCAGTTTAAGTAAAAGTCATTTTAAAACCCCCTGTACTCCGAGTTTGCTCATGTAAATCAATGGCATGGTAGGAGATGTACCAAATATCCCCCAATGTGCATGTGTCAGTGTATTTCTTCCTTCAGAGATCATTAATGGCTCATGACCAAGGTCAGGAGTCAAGTCTAAGACTCTGCTGCTGAGCTAAAGAAAAGCATCTTTGTAGTGACACAGGGCACAACCTGCCCAGCTAATAGACTCACAGGAACTCCATTCCCCAGACCTCATCCATCCCCCAATTTATAAATAATAAATTGCCATTTTAAAGCTGCTCTCTAGGAAGAACATCCTGAGCCTTCCCCTCTCCTTGGAGTGTAAACACAGCGATGAGGAGACTGGAACACACAGAGGATTAAAAATCACTGTAGCTAAAATCAGATTCAAAGCCAGAATAAAAACAGAGCGCAATACCAAAGTCTTCTGTAAAAACAAAGGGGTTTAGTAGAGAAAGCCTAAAATGGGGCAAACCTAGGACGCCTCCCCCCCCCAGCACCAGGAGGAAGGGCACTCAATCACCATAGAGACAACACACAGGCACGATGCTCCTGTCCCCGCTTCCCAACCTCCGTCTCCTTGGAGGCTCCCGGAGCAGATGGCAAGCTGCGAGCAAGGGGAAGGAGGGACTGGTGAAATGCTGCATGTAAATAAGACTGCTAAACACTCCTGTTGTGACTCGGCAGCAGCCGGGGAAGGCCATTAAGGGGCTGCTGCAGGCAAACGGTTAGCCAGCAGTAATGAGCTGGCTATGAGTGACTGATTCCATGTCAAGGTTGAGCGGTATCGATCAGATGTAGGGCTGCAGTCCTGCGACTTCAGAAAAGATGCGGGTTGATGGATCACCAGAGAAAGGCAAGGGAGCACAGCATCCCGAGAGAGACCCGGACAGTGCGGTGACTTTGGACAGGAGCCATCCCAAGCATCGAGCTTCTGCCTGTTTCCAGAAGCGAATGAAGATATTGCTTTTGCTGCTGTCCTGATGCCCTCAGGAGCATCTTTTCATCAGAGTTTTCTATCTGGGTCTGGAAGGAGAGAACAGGGATAATGTATTTCTGCAAAGAAGTGAAGTTATGTGATTTGCATCACAGCAGCCATAGTCCTGTTGGAGTCTCCTCCCCACTGACAGGAAAGGGAAGGTGGAGAGGCACATGGACATTGCCAGGCTTTGATATGGGAAAGACTGGGTCACACTGGGTCTGTCACATTGCCAAGAAGCAAGAGTCCTTTCAGGAGCCTGCCTTTTTCACTAGGCTTGCAGGGTGTCTGGGGCTCTTTTGTTTTCACCTGAGGACTTTTCCGCCCTTAAAAGTTTCTCTTGTTTTCACTGTGTATTTCCTAGGCTTAAACCCCTGTGCCAAGAGAAGGGAATGGCTCTGCACCTTGCAGATGGACTGATGTAGCTTCTCAGTGCATGTTTGGTACCCAAAACAATATCAGCTAGTACCTCCACACACATGCAAAGCAGAACTTTCTGCACAGCTTCACCAGCACACTGGTGTCCAAGGTGAGAGGAGCAGGAACAAGGACCATTTGGATTGCATTATCAAAGCAAAACCTTGACAGATTATGCTGTAAAGGGCAGCCTTAACAGCACGTGGAGGAGAAGATTATCCCTACTCCCGTGCTAACTAGTGCACCCGCTCAGTTTGTAGGGCCTGCGGATCTGAAATGAAGGACCTGCTCAGGATCAGCCATGAGACCAGGCACCAGCACTCACAGATTTCTCTGGGTCTATGCTCTTCCATCCCTCCCTTATAGCACCTAAAAAGACAAGTGACAGTCACAGTTCAAATGCTCTATTTACAGGCTGCCTGGAGGACTAGCAGTTAATTTTGGAACTAACTGACCTAAGCTCTCTGCCATCCCACCTCAGGAGGAGTCTGCAGGGGTGGGGGTACTGCTAATGCGTGTCTGGAGAGCGTGTTTTACCTCCCAGCTCTTATCCCTCGATATTAACGTCAAGGTTTTCTAACAGAATTTGCCTTGGTCAATTACCTCAGCCAGGGCTGGCTGTAACATTCCAGATAAAGCCAGCCACATCCTGCGCTCCCAACGATTGAGCGAGCGTGGCTCAGGAAACAAGGGAATGACAAGGGCAAGGCATGACTCGCATCCACCCTGCTCCCACGTCCTGCAGCCTGCCAAGGACACAGATACACCACCAGACTCCTGCATTCCCCGCAGTTCTTGCTCTCCTGCAAATCAAGGCCAACACCTGCCTGTGGCAGAGAAGAGAAAAAGCCTGTTTTGAAAAGTATTTGCCCAGTGGATCTACCACAAGGAAAGCGTGCTGCAAGTCACAAAGAAGCTTGCAATAGCACTGATGCAGACTAAAACTAGAAAGAGGGATCCCTTTGCATAGGAAGGTGTTACTTGCACATCAAAGTCTCTCCTGGTTTGGTTTTTATCAAATTCAACCTCAGTGCATTGCAATTTAAGGCACAGACAGACAGACCATGCCTGAGAGCTGGGCTTGCTCAGCCTGGAGAAGGCTCCAGGGAGACCTTAGTGCAGTGCCTAAAGGGGCTGCAGGAAAACTGCAGAGGGGCTTTGGGCAAGGGATGGAGGGACAGGACAGGGGAATGGCTTTAACTGCCAGAGGGGAGATTGAGATGAGCTCCTGGGCAGAAGCTCTTCCCTGTGAGGGTGCTGAGGCGCTGGCACAGGGTGCCCAGAGAAGCTGTGG
>JANRGW010029457.1:0-28850 GCA_024733675.1 Psilopsiagon aymara
AGGGTGCTGTGCTAACAGCATGACAGGAATAAATAAAACCCAAGTGCAGGAGTCATCTTAATGGATATTTCTTTTCGTGCATTGTTCTCGTTGATTTGTTACTGAGTTGAGCTCTTGTACAAAGGCATGTTTGATGTTTGACTGTACCTTACGATGTAAAAATATTTTTAAATCATTGCTTAACTATTTGTTAGAAAAAAGAAATTAAAAAACAAAAAAAGCAAATTAGATAAACAGCCAGAGAGGATAAAAGCAGCAAAGAGAATCCTGCAAAGCTGGAAAGCTGTGACAGAGGCTTAACATTCAGTGAAGGAAAAGCTGAAAGCCTTTTGAGAGAATAGATAGAAAGAACCTGGTACAAAGACATTGTGATGTTGCTTAGCTTGCCAGGGGGGCAGGGGGAAAATATTGCTGTCAAATTGAATCTAGCATCAGTGTTTGTTTGCTGATAGAGAAATAGAAGCATCTCCTTCCTCAAACATACACACATGGAAACACACGTGTATACATACCCCTGCACAGTGGTCTAAGTAAATCCAGAAAGATCATTCATAATGAGCCACCACTGTGCTGGTGATCTTGGCTAGGCTCTGAGGCTGAAATCCTGATTGCTATTTGGATATGGAGCAGGCTGGAAGCAGACAGAGGCTGCTATAGTGATAGCATGAATATACTTCTTAATGCAGGACTAGGAGTCAGGAGATCAGGGCTTTATTTCTGCTTCTGGCACAAATTTCCTGCATGACCTTTGGCAATTCTCATGAGGCTTCGTCCTCGGGACCTCTCTCCTGAGCGCCACCAGCAGGCAAAGAAATGCCATTGTGAATTGAGGAGCCTCTCAAGAGTGGTGATCGCGTGGAACAGTATTGAGCCTCTAACTTCTCAGCCCCTAATTTTCCCTCACACATGAAATGGGATACTCTTGCTTCGCTCCTTCAGTGTCAGGTACTTTAGTATTTAATGTCATTCTAAGAAAGTAGAGAGGGATGGCTGTAGCATGCTCTCAGAGCCCAGGAGTTCCTTCAAATCTGCTTGCAAACACAGACCAGATCCCAAGCTTAATCCAGTCCTGGCTAATGTAAAACATCCTTTCCCCACAAATGGCTTGTGCAATTAGTGCAGTCTGGTGGGATTTAAAAAAGGATTCTCCTTTTTCAGAGCTGCGAGCCATTGCTGCAAGGCAGCTCTGCTCCCTGTGGCGCAGGCAGGGTGAGAGTGAGCCGCAGGAGCAGAGTGCACAGGGAAGGCAAGGATCACGTTTGACTAAGGCTGCTTTTTCAGATTTGTGGTAGACTGGGATGGAAATTAGGAACCAGCCCCTTTTCCCCTGCATTGGGCAGTTTTGCGCTCCATTTTGCATACATAGACACTAGAGGGTGTTAAATGAGGGCAGAACTCCTCAGTCCTAACAGGCATCATGATAAATAACTGTATAGTGTAGCTAAAACTGTAGTGCCAAATGCCATTGTCTGATTTCCTATCCTTCCTTCCCCTTCCACCTGTAAATCCATTTCTCTCTCACAATGTACAAACCACCCCCTCCACCAACAATCAGAACTCCAGCAAACCACTGAACAGTTTATAATTTTGTGGTGTATTTTTTGTCAGTAGGTAGCAGAGACTGAAGTATTTTTTGGTGTAATTCTTGAACTTTTCTGACGGGATTAAAATAAAGCTAGATGTGACTGAGCGTCCCTGTGGCTCCGGCAGGTTTTCTTGGGGTGACTCGTGCCATGGGCTGGGAGGTGATGGGAGGGATGTATGTGTGCCTTGTGCTGCTGAGAGACCTGGGGTGACTTCTGGATTTCAAGAGGCATTTTCAGAACTTGCTACTTTCCCGTCTAATGGCCTGGGGGTAATTCCATATGTTCCTGCCTATTTTTCAATTGTAAATAGAAAAATAGTAATTAAACCCGAGCTTACCTTCTGCTGGTGACCCCAGACTTTACAGAGGGACTCCATTCCCATTTTAAGGCCCACGAATGACAGAAAGTTTGGCTAACAGCAGTGTCTCCTTTGCCATCTGCTCCGATGCAAGTGTTCACATACGCTGGAGCAAGCTCTGGAAGAAGGGCTGTTGCAGAAAGGAGCCCTGCAGGGAGATACAGTTGACAAACCAAGAGCCACGGCTGAACTTGGAAAAAGTTGAGCTCTGTACCTGAGCTCTGCATCTTGGTTTCTAACAAAACCACAACTATATTCATCTCTCATTGTTCAGAAAGCAGATTGTATTTCCTCAAATCTTTCAGCTCTTTCAAAAGGAATGATACCCCGGCATTAAATTGGCTCATTCCCAAAGGCTAAAGAACATTTTATAAAAACCTTTGGATGGCTTTCCTTTAGAGAAAAAGTGCATTCAAAATTGTGAAATTGAGCTGCCGTAGGAGAGAAACCACTCTGGTGTTAGAGGTCACTGCCGAGTACTTGTGAAATGTTTTAAAAGGATTCGGTGTGCTTCGCAGAATTGAGTCACAGGATAATTTGACCATGGTATTTCTATTCCCCGGTAATTCTCTAACCGTATGTTTACTTTAATCTAAAAAATCCAGGGATCAAATAATTTGAATTAAAAGGTTCTAGCTATTATTAGATAAGTGAGTCAGTGGGGATAACCATTCCTATTTAATATAGGAAAGATCAAAATCTGTATGGAGCAGAAGAAAAAAAAGAGACCCAAAGAAGACTCATGGGACAGTGAAAGAAACCAAGCAATTCAACTCCAGCTGCAAGTTCCATTACTGTTAATACATTGCTATGGTTTTTGTTCAAGCTGCAGTAGAGCTTCCATGCTCAGATTTTAATCACAGTAACAGAGAGAGAGAGACTAAATTGAAGATTTGTTGTGTGTTCTTATGTCAGTCTTTAAAAGCCTCCTTCAAGGTTGATCATATATTTTCAATGCTGATCTAAGAAGCGTATTGGTGATGTACAGTCTCATCCCGGCTGTCACCTCTCTGTGAAGTCTAAAGCTCCTGTCTGGCTCTACAGAATAGGTTTTTTGTGAGCTAGTGTCTGGGCGAGGGCCCAGTCTCAGCTCTGCATGGTACCAATGAACAGGAGCCTTCCCTGTGCTTCTCCCAGCATTAATGTGATGGTCAAGTTGTCAGTTCCAACCTCTTCATCTGTAACTGACACGGATAAAGCATGACCCCCTTGGTTCACTTTTCTCCATTATAATGGATCACTGCAGTAGGCTCAGATTTTGAATTCTCCAGCAAAATATGCTTGTGGACCACTGGGAGCGGAAGATTTGATTTCTCTTCTGAGACTATCATGCTGGAGATGGGTGCCTGGGCTCTTTGTTTGTCCTGCTACTGGAGTAGTAGGAAGGGATGAACAAGAAGTGTGAGCGCATGAATGAACTCTCCTTGTGGGGACAAGGGCATCCTGAACAGGCAGCAACCCCGTGGAATGACTGGCAGAACATGTGGGAAAAAAGAGCTTTACTAAAGGTGTAGTGATGCCGTGTGGGAACTCAGCTACCCCCAGTCTAGGCTTGGGAAGGCAAGGAAGAAATCTTGGCTGTTGGACCCTGAGAAAGACCAAGAACAAGAGAAAAAGAGAGTGTTAGCAGCCAAGACATGGAAGCAAGCACTGGTTTTCTATCCTAACCCAGTGACCCTAAAGCACTACATCCTGCTTGACTAATACAGACTGTATTGTTTGAGAAAAGCTGCCCATTGTTGCTACAAACATCTGCCAACTGCAGCATGCCTTGAGGGGAATCGCTCCAGCACTGACTCAAATCCTCTTGGACTGCCTGCAAAATCCATGTGGGAAAAGCAGGTGCCGATGGCAGGACCCTGTGGCTGGCAGGGCACACTGCTGGTGAAAACAGCCGTGTCTGTCCAGAGTCCTGGAGGTGACTTCATGCTTGGATCCATTCTAGAAAGACAGCTCAGGGCGCTGCCAGTGCCTTTGCTGCAAGACTGGAAAAGGAACAGTCCCTCTCTCTTTGCATGTTCCCCCCACCCCCCGCTGCCCTTTATCCTCCTCCATGCTTGCCAGCTGTTTCTGGTTTGTAATAATACCTTCAGTGATAAGTGTAAGGGTCATGCACTGAGCTGTCTACAATCACATTTGATACGATTAGTCAGGGGTTTTTTAAGCACCCTAATTATTACAGTCAAACTGGATTAAGCTCTCCCTCTAATAGATTTTCAGTTCCTGTAAAACAGGCCAGAGAAAATGACCTATGAGTGGGGATGGAGGAAGGGAAGGCTCTTTCCTTTTGTCTCTTTAGCCTTTGCTTTTTCAAATGCCAGAAGTGGCAAGAATATTACAGGGATCCCACTGAGAGCACTGGATGAGTGCCCAGCAGTCAAGGGTCTCTGGTTCCCAGCTCCTCTTCTCATTGGAATGGTGCCCTTTGAGGGGCAAAAAAGGTAAAATCCTTTTCATTGAGAATACCACTTTACTTGGGAGGGTGCATGACAAGTCATTTGATGAGTTGTGGGTTGCTCCATCATGGAAAATAACCCATGAAAAGTTAAAGTACAGCAAGGTGATAAATGCAGTGGCATTGTGCCTGAACCACTTGTCACCAGGAAAAGCTGTTCAGGATTGGTGCTAAAGAGGCTTTTGTCCTGCAGTAGGCAGACTGTGAATGGCAAAAACAGCAAGAGGAAATGGAAAAGCCTCTTAACAGCAGGTTACACAGTTCATCCTGGCATGGTCAGTGTCCTGCCCTGCTCTGACCTGGCAGGATTGCCTGAACCTGACCCCATGGCCATGGCAGGGAACGTGCATTGCTTCTCTCTGCTGAGGGCTCCTGCCTGCACCGAGGGGTGGCTGCAGCTGCCGGCAGACCCCATGAGCACAGGGGAGGGAGGTTGGGTACAAGAAGCCCCGTGGCTTCCTGTGCTGGTAATACAAAGTGTTAGTACCTGTGGTGTGAGCAGTAATGAAAACGCTGCAAACTGAGGCAGCCATTCATAAGATATTTACACCACTCGGGCAGCGGCATTTTAGCTGAATCACATGCTGAGGCTTCCCCATGGCAATCAGTGATTGATGGTGACATTATTACTTACTGCTCCCTGCCCTCCTCCATCGCACGGCTTATTGAAGGCCAGTGTTTGCTGGCTGCAAACAGCCAAGGGAAATCGAGTCCTTCACAATCCCAAGGCTTAAGAAGAGCTCAACTCCTACTTCCATGGGGCTGCAAAGTCACAGCAAGCCACACTTTCCTTTAGAGTCCGTAAGTCTGCACCGGCAGGTTGCTTTAAGCAGCAACACAGTGCAAATCCAAGAGAGGTACTGTCTGCTGCAGAAAGAGCAGCAGTGCCCAGCACCAATGCAGCCTGTGCCAGCAGCTTGCCATGCACTGATTGAAGGCAGTGGTGGCACCAGGTAACTGCAGACTCCATCACTACCATCTCCTTCAGGACAACCTAAAACCCCAAGTTCCCAAGGCATTGCAGACAGTAGATATCTTCTCCGCAAGCTGCTTTGCAGGCCTGTGGGTGAACCCTGCTCATCTGGACAGCAGCCACTGCAGGTAATTAGCTCGCCCTGTCACTCAAATGGAAGCAGCACTGCAGCATTGCGTGGGTTTCTGCTTAACAGTTGCTTATTCTCAACCCCTCCGGTTGTGGCTGCATTTCAATGGTGGGTAAATTGATTTCTGTGTATGTTTTGTATGCCAGGTTATTACAATTACTCGTCAGGATCCTTTGGGATGAAAGCTATTACAGAGATGAAAGCTCATTAACAATAAATATAAAGGGTCAAAACTCCCCATGAAAATGTATTAGAAACAGATTCTAGTTTGGAAATGTAACTATAGCATTTGGCAACAGTCCGGACTGGCTAGTCTGGTGTGCAAGACAGCTTAATCCACTGGGAAGATGTGGCTATTTTCCTAGCAGCCAGTAGAATTACTATGTGAATTATGGAGTTTTGGCTCACTAGAAAGACAACTCCCCCCTTGTGTATAAGAATAAAAGGAATCGGGGGGTGGAATAAGATCATTTGTCTGTTAAGAGCAGAATTTTTGTAGTAAACCTGATCACCTTTGGGAATTTACAAGCGTGCATGTTAAAGAAAAACAAATAAATGAAGGTGAAGGGAATTTTGAAATTATAGTGGTAGGAATAAAAGTACATAAACAGTGAAAATAAATCCCACTTCTTTTTCAGCTGTGTTTTCATGAACTCATAAATGAAGGGGAACCTGAACCTTTCTTTTCTCAGAAACATTTGACCCGCCAATGTTTACAATACTTTTCTGTTCAAGTGCCTTGAGCAAACTCCAGGTACCTCACCCACACAGGGGTGTAAATAAGCTGGCATCATGGCATCACCCCTGCAACACCCAGCTTATTGGAGGTGCATTTTGTCTTGCAGTCTCAGCTGTTATTGTAGAGGATCATGGTTGTTTCCATACTCTTACAACAGGAGAGGGTCCCTGGGGACTCTGCAAGGAGGATGTAGGCAAACCCATACAACAATGAGTTGGAGATACAGGCATGGATGTCCATGCGTTTAAGCAGGACCAGCACTTCAAACACAACCTCATTAGGTGTTGGGTGATAATGCCTCCAAGGAGGTTGCACAAGCTCATTTAAGTACAGTTCTGCTTTGATGCTTCGAGTAATAGGAGTTTCAAAGGAGCATTTTTTCTCAATATGGTCCTCAGGCTGAAGGTCTAGAAGAGAATAGCAGAGGAAGAGGAGTGGGTTTATGATTTTTGCTGAGGAAGAGGCAGTGTCAGCAGAAGTGGGCTCCCACAGGGCTCCAGCATCACCACTCAGCTGAGCTGACTCAGGCTCCAGTTCATGGAGGTGCTGCAGTTACTTAACCTGCAAAGATGCAGCATTCGCTCCTTGCTCCATATTATCCCTTGAGAAGGCATTTTTCTGATGGTTTTGATCAATTGGCATAATCACTGAGACTTTAAGGTGAGTGATTAAGGTATGAGTATTTGGCTGATGCAAATTACATCACTCTGTGCATGCTCCACATCCATACTGTCATCATGTCTTGCAACCTGCCTCACTATCTGCTTGCTTCTGTGTCTTGACCTTGCTTAAAAAACAGACAATGAAGCTTTTTTCTTTTTTTCGTCTTTTTCTAAAGAAAAGAAATGCCAGTTTAACCTCCTCAAACTAAATAAACAACAAACGGGAGGAAAAATCTGTTCCTTATTCAGCACCAGAGCTTTGTTGCTTTTCCCCGCCACAGTCAATCTGCACAGCACAGTGGTGACTGCCTACAAAAAAGGGATGCCTGGTTGCCTATTCAGCCCTTTTATTTCCAGTACTATTTTGGCATGTATATGATGGGGAAGCTGTTGATTTTTGCATAGACACATACTAAAATCTGCCTGATGGAGGGCACAGCCAGGCTGTTGACTGGCACCTCTGCAGCTGTGCTGTTGTGGGTGTGCATGGCAGACATATGTCTAGTCATATACATTAGTGCTCCCCACAAAAATCTACATACAAATCAAAAGAGGCAACCCTGTTAAGCCTCAAGTATATTTTCAAGGAAACACCTCCTATTGCCATTATTATTACTTTAAGGGACATATAGCCATAATCCACCTGCTAGAACTAACTCTGATTCAATGTGAATTTACTGATATTAAAGAAACAGTCTTAATACTGCTTTTTGTGAGACCCACATGTGCTTTACTGCTGCCCACCTGAAGGTGCTAAGTGAAGTCAGTGTTTCTCTGCGCTAGAGCATCTGCAAACACGCTGCAAAAAGGCAGTGCCTCAGAAAAATGTGATTAAAGAGAGTGTTTGGGAGCCCAGAGGAGGCAGGCACAGTACCTGCATGGAGGTGAAATAAACCCAAGGGCTGAGTGATTCCTGAATATGGTGCAGCCAGGAGAAAACCAACCTACAGCCTGGACCGATCACCAGGAAGTGAAAAGTCCTGTTGGAGGTGAACTGTTTTTAAAGCAATCAGACCAGAGGATTTGCAACTGTACAAAGGGTGCCCATGCTTCCCAACCTATCCAGGGAGTCTCAGCAAGGGTTTATTTGTTTCAATCCTTTTCTCCAGCAAATGGCAGTCACTGTGGTGGTTAAGTACTATCAGGAAAGAATAAACTCTGCAGGAACAATAAACCTCACTTACCAAAGCTCATGTTGTGTCTCTGGGCAAGCAGTGAATGAGGTGACAGTTCAGAAAGCAAGGGCTATCCATGACTATTTTCCTTGGTCATCACTCTGCCAGCACAGTTACTATTGCACCTGATTTGAATGCACAGAACACAGTTATCTATAACAGCTTGCTCTTGTTTATTAAAATTAATAAATGAATGGTACCAGATGAGGCAGAACCATCTGTTAATTGGTTTGGAGCAGGCTGCAGTCCTGGCTGTGGCAGCAGCAGCTCCACACCACAGCTCTGTGCGCATGCCTGCCTCAGTTTCCCAACACAAGGGAAACTGATGAACCACACTGGGCTGTGGAAGAGTGATTTGTTCATGTTAGTAAATGATACATAGAGGGCTGAAACACTATCAGACACTGCTGTGGGCTTTGTGTCATGTCAAGTAACAGGGGATTAAGGAATCACAGGTTTGTAGGAAGCACTGTGTAATGCACAGAGAAACAGCAAAGCCTTCCAAAAGCTAAGATCAAACAGCTTTTTTTTCTAAATCTTTGCATAAACACAGGATAGAATAGATAATAGATTTCCCTAAAACTGGCTTATTTGAATAGCAAATGTGTTCATCGTGAAGTTTTCACTTTCAAGTAGGCTCACCTACTTCCAAATTGTTTTATCCCTCATCAGAGCATGGGCTCTTTTCAGCACAGCACCAGCCAGGCAGAGACAAGACCAAGGGGAAATGACCTGCAGGGGAGCCTGGGGCACACACTGAGGAAGGACAGGTTGCAGGACCCCATGCACTGCAAAGATCACATATGTTACCCCAAAGAGCAGGAGGAGCCATGCCCCGTCTATCACACTGCACCTGCATAGAAAACAGGTCTTTAAATAATGTCACATACTCCTGGAAGGGAACAGCAGCTCTTCATCTCCTGGCTGGAGAGTATTGTCTGAGTAAGAGTAAGTCTGGAGGTATTCCACAACTCATCTGCACTTCCAGTACCTATTGCCTTCCCATTTGTTCCTTGTGTTATTTCATCCTTTCTGTCCAAGACTAAGTGAAAAAGTCAGTATGAGGGATGTGTTGCCGCCAGCTACAGCACAGTGCATGCAGTGTTTTCAAAGCTTTGCTGCAAGTTTCCACAGTGCAGAGGGGGTCTGAAGTGCTGCAAGTCCCACAGCATCCCAGGACCTGTGTGGAAATGGGCGTGGGGCTGGGCACTCGCTCTTACATCACCACAGAGGGCTGAGCTGCAAAGACATATTGAACAACCATGCACAATCTGTCTGATTACACTGAGTTTCCTTTCCCTCCTTCCCTCCCTTTAGTCTGTGTCTATGAAAAAAGGCACTATACAATGCTCAGACAGCAGGGTCCTGTGTTACCTAATTCCATCCCAAATCCCACTGCTGGCTCCCCATAAACGAGCCCTCAGGAAGAGCCTGTAAACAAAACCCAGAGCCCCATGGTGGAAGAAAGGCTGTTGTAGGAACCCGAGTGACAGCTTCAACTGAGTGTATTTAAATCTGCCTCTATTCTGCCACGGATAATAAAATTGTTCCTAGGGGAGCCCTTTAAAATTGACATAAGACAGTGAAATACAGGAGGGTGGTGGTAAGGGGGGAATTTATGGGATAGAAAGAGAAGGGGAGGGACTGGAAAACAATCAAGATCGTATTTAGAGCTTCAAATTTCAGCAGTATATACATCAGCCGGTATAATCTTAGCAATGATTGCAGAACAGAGCATGCACAGCCCTGCACCAAGATGAAAGCAGGGAGTGGTTACTGTCAGCAAAGCCCTTGTGCCCAGAGCTGCATTGCTCTGGAAAGGGGAGGATTAGGCAATCCCCAGTCAGGAAGAAATCTAACACTTACTGAAATCATAAACCAGACAAGAAATTGCGTCCTTTTACTGCCTTTATTAGGGTGCTGCTTGAGCTCTTCTATCCGTGTCCTCTAGACACAACTCTGAAGTCCGAGAACTTAAACTGTGAGACCCAGTAACGCTGTGGGAACATCGGATGCAATCCACGAGAATCCCTGTACTCAGCCCATGCAAGCCCCTCTGCCATTCTACCCAGCAAAGAGACTTGCACAGTCCCTGGGCAGCACAGCAGAAGACACATCCTTAGGCTCAGGGCACTGCATGGATCCAGTCACTCAGTGTGTTTGCAGTTAATGGCAGGTCTGGACTCACCCTCTCTCCCCCATGCCTGGATTCTGCTTTTAGAAAGGGCTTCTCCCTCAGCATTAGCCTGGCATGAGCCCCTAAGTCCTGAGGTGCCTATCGGAGATGGGAACAAAAAGTGTCAGTCTGCATCATTTGTGAGCTTGAGCTTGAACTGATGCTTGGGCATTGGCAGAATGCTGGTAATCCGACAGCCTTGGGCTATATGGCTCTGTAAGTCAGCTTTGCTGGCTCCCATGAGAATACAGACATTTAAACGATAGTATTTTTTTATGTTTGTTATATTTTTATTTCTTTTTCCATACTGAGTGGCAGTTGCCCTCTTCTGCTGATTGAGAGCTGCCCAGGCAGAGAGGTGCTCCTGCAGTGTGGACAGTGCAATGCATAGGAAGCAATGTGAGCTTAAGCTTTGGTGTGTATTTAAAATCAAGCAGCACAAATAAGCTATTGAAGTGCACTGAAGGCCGTGGTGAGGGTGCTTTTATCTGGGATGTATCTGCTGTGAGTAATTCTACCACTCACAGGAGCGAGAATCTCACTGTAATCACTTGTGCAGGGACTAAACAAGACAACCTAATTACTTTCAGAGAGAGCATTGAGGGCATTTTACAGCATGTAATTGGGTAGAAAGATGAGAGAAAGTTGGCTGGTGTGGTTAGGCTGGCCTGGGATCCGATTACCTCTGCCTGCACTGCATATTGAGCTGGGGAGCTGCCTGCTGTGAGAAATAAAAACCATCACTGTCATTTTAGGAAAAGAGCCCGATGCCACATTCTTGCAGATTAATGGAGAAACAACACCTTGAGGTTAAAGGAAAAGGCAGAGGCTTGAGGTGCCGTAAGGGATTGCTGCTTCTCGCTCTCAGGGGTTGCAAGATCTCTTTGCAACAAGGGGTGGGAGCTGAGCAGGCAGCCACAGAGCAATGGGCTCAGCAGGGTGCAAGCAGGGAATAAAATATTTCCATTTGAATTCTATTTCTGTGGGCTGTTTGAAGCCCACTTGGTTCAGCTTCCACTGGAAAGAGCAGCGCTGTAATTGAGAATATGCTCCTTCTGGTTATTTTTTTCTTTCTTTTTTCAATTTATTTTCCTCCCTAGCTACAGCACGGCTTCATTTGCTTCAGCAGAAATCACTTCCATGCTGCCCTCCCCTTGTTTCTGAAGTCTGTTCTTTATTTCCATTCCCTGTGTCAGGATTTTATAACAGTACAAGGAATACAAGGCAAATAGCAGCTTTGAGACCCAAACAGAAGGCCTCCTGGTCACTGATTGCTTCAGACACATGGAAATGAGAAGAGACAAACTCAAAATCTGCACTGATACAAACCCTCTTTCCTGCAGGGCTAGCTGACCTAGGGATGGGCTGGATGCCATCAGCAGGGGCTTTCCTGAAGCCTGGCGCAGACATACCATTTTATCCCTGGTGGAGATCACGGTACCCTGCTGAAGAACCTTGCCTGAGGCTGGATTTTCTTCATTTTAAGGACTTAATCTTTTAATATTTCTTGAGATATTAAAGAAGTCCACAAGACTGCAGTTTGAGACCCACCTAGTTTGCCATCATAACTCTGTGGCCCCTGCCCAGCAGGCTGCATCGCTTAAGTTCAGAGAGTTCTTGAGGGTTAGAGCTGCAACACTCTGCTTGAAGAAAGAAGCTTAAGGGGCAGGATCTCTCATTTATCTGTCAGCCCATGACTGATCCCATCCACCAGGACTGGGAATGCCATCAGCACCTGCAGGAACAAGGCTTGGCTCCATAATTGAAAATCACACTTAAAAGAACCCCACCTGGGTATAATCTCATGTTGACTGTAAAGTCTGGCTGGAAGGAGAGTGAGTGAAGTTTAGGGAAGCTTTCCTTGTTGCTCTAAGACAATGTGTGGTGCAGTGTGTTAATGGCTCACTGCTCAGGCTGCATGTTCATCAGAGATAACAGCAGACATATAGGCATTATCGGATTAATTATCAATGTCATGAGTTTGTACTATAAAAAGGACCAGATAATATATAACCCAGAATGACGGCGAGCACCTGCTGACAAATGGCTCTACTTGAGAAATAAGATGATGTTACTGTCTGATTCCCTATATATAGAACATGACAAGACTATCAAATGTATCCCAAACTAATCCTACCTCCGAATTGTTATGATGGCAAAGGAGTGAGTATGTAGAAAGGAGTGTTGGTGCCCAGGAATTTTGGGTGATAATCCTCACATATTCCATCAGCTGGCTTGGTGCTACATTCCAATTTGAATTCAATCTGGTAACTCCCTGGGGAGTTTCCTTTCCTGCATTTGAAGACAAATCTCTCTGAGAACAGCAACTTGCTGCTTTTTGGAATCAACAATGATTCCCACTCTTCTGGGTTCCTGTGGCTGGCCAGGGAAATGTGCATGCCCACTTCCGCAGGTGGCATCATTTGGGGTAGTTTTACTGGAATGATAATTGGGTGGGAAGAGTCAGCCTTTCCCCAGGGATAGTGAATTTTCTAGAAGAAACCCCACTATATTTCCAAACAATTACCTCAGAGCCATCCTCAAGTTTTCAGAAAACCTGGACAAACACAATTAGGACTGATGCCACAATGGAACTGAACTCTTTGGCAAGAACATCCCTGTAACTCCATCTCAACAGGAAAAGGAAAAGTCACAGCTTCCTAAGGAGCTACCCTTTACCTACCAACATGCCAGATCCCCACAGTGGGCAATGTTATCTGAGGGCAGGTTCTTGGATGTGTTGAGATTAGCAGAAAATCTTCTATTTTCTGAAGCACCCTATTCTTCTTCGGTAATTTTCAGACATAGAATGACTATTTTAAGGGAATTTCAGGTGTCTCAAATGCTTTTGTCTGAATCCTGGATGATGCCAAGAAACCTTGCTTTCAGGTTTAGTGGTAAATAGCACCAAAGATGTATTTTTAGCCTTCTAAACCATTTTTTCAATCTATTTTTGGTAACACGTTTACAGACACAATGTATATGATGGAGCAGAGGGGCTGAAGGTAATTTTCATCTTCTTGTAATAGTCAGCATGGTTTACTCGCTGCTTCACCACTAACAAATACTACACTCATCCTAAATTATAATGAGACAGGTTTTTTTGCCTTGTCCTTGCATCACCCTTCAAAATTGTCTCGCTAAGCTCACTTGAGTTCTCTATATATCCTGGTGATGCTAAGGACCAAGCCAGTTCATATTAATGGAGAATTGGACCCTCTGCTTTTTAATAATTTACACCATTGATTTTTGTACCCTGTCTGTACTCCTGCAATCACCTGCAGGTTTTGCAAATTAAAGTGTAAACCCAAACTGTTGCTTCACTGGGCTGCATTAAGATCTATTTTTCTAATACAGTCCTATCATTTCTCTCCTCGAAGGTCTGTTTGTGCCAGCTATAACTCTCTTTAATAGTCTTGTTCATTTTCAGCACTTTTCCTACTCAGGAGCTAAGCAAAATGAAATGAATTAATTCAAATTTAGGGAGGTGCAGAATAAAGAACAACTATTTCTCCTGTTCATTAAAGTGTTTTATTCTCTGCTCTGAGCAGAGAATTTTGTCAAAATACCAACAAAAGGCAAAAGCATAAACACTTTTATCCCATATTAATTGCACTAATGTTCAAGATTAAATCTCTGGCATTCCAGAGGGAAAATGTACTTAAAAGATTGCTGATGAGGCCTGAAGCATGACATCTTTCCTCTGACCTTGGTCTGTGTGCTGTAGCCACGGGAGTCTCTATGTGAGCTTCATCAGTTTTACTCCCTGGAGGAGAATTCACAGCCTGCAGAGCCTTCTCCTCCCAAACCCTGCTACCAAGGCAAACCAGGGTGTGCAGACCCAGCCTTTGTGCATGGTACCATAATACTGGGAGAACCCTCCTCCCCCCCCATTTCTTTTTGAAGAAGAGCTCATTTATAAGTCTGAAAGTCTGTAAAAATTCTGCTGCAGAGCATGTGTGTGGGGAGGAGGCGGTGGAGGGGAGTACAAAGTCGGAGGAGGAGTTGGAAACGGAGGCTGTTTCTTTGACACTCTTCTTTTCATACCATCATTTCCCTTTTTCCAAGTACCAGAAAGTTTAGCACTTCCACCCACCCCCAGCAGAGTGGGGGGCAGGAATAAGAGAAAGAGTTTCTGTTGTTGCCTTTGTTCTAGCTTGTTCTGCCATGCAGAGACTGTATCAGCCTTAATGCCCCCCAGCTGCTGATCAGAATGATATAAGGATATTAAAAACCATTTGTGCTTCTCTTGACTACCAAATACTTTCAGACTGCTGTATCTCCCAGTTAGGCTCAGTGGCAGCTCCAGGCACCCTCCAGCCCCGTAGCATCCCTTGATAGAGAGGAATGTGCAGGGCACAGCCCGGGTGCTGAGAGGGTGCAAGGGAGAATTGCAGAGGCAGTTGTGTGGCATGAACCCCCCAGTCACCTTGGTGGTTTGCCAAAGACAGCGAGAAGCTTCCTACCATACTTTGCCTGTCCCTTTGAAGCTGGATGTGACCTTTTCTGTGGAGGTTGTATTGCTGCACAGCAATATATAGTAGAATCACCCCTAAAAATGTCACTGGTGCAGGGGATTGCATATTTGGCTAAGGTGATACTGCAGTTGGCCTGGGAAGAGGGAAAGGGAGCTGTGCCATGACTTGCCTTTAATCTTTTAAATGCTGTGAGTTAAATGCAGAGGTTTGTTACAGGGCACCAAGTGCCTCCGTTAGGTGTGGTTGTGGAAACATCGGGAAGGTAGGAAAAGCAAACAGTAACCATGATCAGTATTTGCCTCACAGCTCCTGGACTTGCATACAGCTGGGTGGACGGTGCGAGGAACCCTGCCCACCTGATAGACAAGAAAGAAGGGACCCTGGCAAAGCTAAATAGCCTGGATATCACTATGAAGAAAGTCAATGTATAGGAAAGGTGGGGAGGGAATAAAAATCTCACCCCTGAACACACTGTGTACCCAAACCTGAGCAGAAAGTCCATGGGGCAGCTCCATCCCCAGGAGGAACCAAGCCCAAGCTGACCCTTGAGACCCTGGCTTTGGCTTTTGGTGACTCTGCACGACAAGGTGACCTACCTTTTAGAGTGAATGAGGCAGCTGTACAATACAACTATTTATTAACCCAGCTTGCAGCAAAAGCCTGCCATTTTTATACAAGCACACGATTTAAGAGTCCCTTTCAAAGAGAAGCACACAATGGGAAGCCTTGACCTGCAAAGTACTTGGCCAGTATTTATAATCCAAACAAAGGATACACAGTCATTGTGCTTTTGTTTACAAATCATACATTTGTGCACCTTGCATAGGCTACTAAATGTGGCTTTCAGGGTAAGGCTGTAGTAAATTGTACCAGGCAGCAAAATATGAATTGCTGAGTATGGCATTTCTAGATATGGAAGCAGTGAGTCTAATTGCTAGGTTAGGAGAAAAGGGAATGACTATAAATGTGAAGTGTGGTGATATAACTGGGGGTGCAAGATCCTTCAGTGATGCTATTCCTAGCTTTCCCTGTTTCCAGTTTGTATCACGACTATGACATAACCATAAGGTGACAGTCATCATCAGTCACTGACTGATATTGGGGACACAAGCATAGAGCAAGGCAAGCCAAGGAATCTCATCCAAAGTTTTCCTCTGAGTTTTAGATACTGCCATGAATACAGCTCTCACAAAGGTTTGGTAGGTCCAATTTCTCAGTTGTGTGGTGTGACACCTCTTCAATGGGATCCCAGGAGTGTGGAAATAAGTGGCACAATTTTTACACTTCTCATCTTTTTTTACAACCCTTACAAGTTACATTCATAGCTGCAGATGTATATATATCTTTTTGTTTCCAGCAAAACACACTGACTGGCAAAGCCCACAGTAGAGCGCCAGCATTTTTATGCTAACCTTGCCAGGCCCTTTAGGAAATACTTGAAAAAAAAAAGCTTTAAAATACTTTCAATGCGAAATTACATTATTTTTATCTTTTTATTTCTCTCGCATTCTGTCAGGCTCATAGTGCAATATGTAGCTCGTACTGGCAGTGTCCAGTGCTCAGTCCTGCCGTATTTGTCATATTGTGCTTCATTCCTAACTCTGGCTAACTTTGTACATCCTCCTGTAACATGACTAGTACACCCTCGAGCATGTCTGCATAGTGAGGATTACATCTTTCTACCTTTTATCTTTTCTTTTGCATATTGGTGCAGACATGACTATACTTGTAGTTTCTTCTTTTAATCCAGCTTTGACAAGACTCATTTGCCACATTATTTTTTAACATAGTTTTTTCAAAGACAACCATCTCTACCTTGGCTTTTGGTGCTTTTTCCCCCCATTCTTTAATTGTGTATTTCTCGCCATTTTCAGTCTAATGACTGTGTCCCCTTTACAACAAAGTCCTCATTTGGGACTGGCTCTCTAGTACCAAATATTTGTCCATCTTTGATGTCGTTCGCTATCACTTCACTATGTGCTTCCATTCTGCAGCACTCACATGGCTTTTCTTCCTCTGACCTTTCTGTCAGCATAAAACATATCTTCATATAACTTTTCAACTATGATGTTATACATCATGAATTTCTTCCTAATCCTTCTGTTTACTTTGTCTATTTTACTCTTGCATCTGAATATCATATATATGCTTCTTCCCTTGTCTATACTGTGTATGTCACAGCTAATTAAGACTTAATTTCACTTAACAGGTGGTTTTTCCTTCTGAGTAGCTTTTAAATTATTATGGGAGTCAATTCTCTCATTGTCTCCTAATGTCCTGCTAAATGGTTCTCCTTCGCATTTGTGAAGGGCTTACTGGTACCCACACTTGCTTGACCTCAGTATTTTTCCTATATATTTCAGAGAGAAAGAAAAAAAAGAAAACATCTACAATTTTAGCCAGAAAGCTCATATCAGCTCTTCAGTTCCTGATCATTACTAAAAGAAATACTTTGGCCTCTCTTTTAAGAATTAAATAGTCCTTTTTTGTATGTGTGAGTACTGAATTCAGTATTTAAATGTGTACAAATATTGTTATTGTGAATGCTGCTGCAGTTGTCATTTCCCTCAGGCAAAATTAAGAAAAATCCTACCCCTTTCAATTCCTGGTCTAATTTAACTCATTAGGTGAAAGCCCATCACTATAGCAATGGCACCAGGAGTGATGTGCTGCGGCAAGGAGCCAACACAGAGAAGAAAACGCATGATCATGGCACCAGTGCAGCGACTCCAACAAGGGACAGGGTGTCAGGAGGTTGGGGTCCCTGTCCCATTTCTCCCCTGGAGCTGTATCACAATCATTTGCCCCACCAACGTGGCTGATTCTGCCTGAGAAGGTGTGAAAGGAGCAGCCTTGTTGGAGTAATTCAGTGTGACCCAATTGCTGACCGTCAGCAGCTACCTGGGAAAAGCAGTGAGAAGCAAAGCATACATCACGTTTCCTCATCTGCAGGTAGTGATAACAAATTTGCACAGCTTTAACAAGCTGATCTCTTTAGCTGGATGTCTCTCTAATAATTATGATTGGTAAAGACTGCTGCTCACCAGGGACAGTATTAGCAAGTTCTACTTATCAAGGGCACATTTAGGTACTGCAGTACTATTGAAAGTGGTGCTTGCTTAGTGGTGCAGAAAACTGGCCCTGCTCCTTCTATGTCTTTATAATGTCTGTATCCTGCTGCTTCCAGAAGCTGTACCAGAAACCCCAAAAAAGCAGAAAATGTGAAAACACAGCCAAAATGAGCTGCCTAGCCCCAGCAGTTAACCAGGGAGATATCAGGGATGGCTTTTTGAAGGAATAAGGCATACGAAGAAATTCCTATTTATAATCCCCCCTCTTCTCTGATTTGTAGGCTTTTTTCCCCCCATGACCTAAATACAGTGACTTCTTAAAATTATCCTCTTTCAGGCTTAGCAAAACCCTGTAGTGAATTCTTGCCCCTGTGCCTTAACTGAACATGTATTTAATCCAGTGCTGAATCAGATTCCTAATCCAGATGAGGAACTGATGCAGCTGCTGTCTGGGCTGGAAGGAGCTGAGGATGGAGGGTGCAGCTGGGCACAGTAAGATAGACTGAGTGTCTCCCTATGCTCTGGAAAATCCACCCTCGCTCAGTGACGGATGGACCTCCACGCTCACCTCCCCCAGGAAAGGGCCCTGTGGAGACCCAGTCCATGCTGGTCATAAACGGCACCAAGATTCGCAGAGGAGAGATGTTCTAGTTGCACAAAACAGTGTTATGACCAAGAGGTGCAGGGACTGTTTCCCAGCTGCAGGAGAGTGTATGAGCAGGGGTAAGTGCAGGAAGGTAGCCACCACAACAGCTACCCTGGGGAGCTTACTGTAGAGCCCTATAGAGCTTTCCAGACCAAAGCCCTCTGCTGCTGCCCTGTGCAGTGGTTTGTGGAGGACCTCCTCACAGATGAATGCAGGGCACTGCTCTGAGGTCCAGTGAGCTGGGTGGGAGCAGCAGGGAAGGACTGCAGGGAATGGAGGGGAGCTGTCTGATTGCCTCTGTCTCTGCCAGACCCCAGAAAGAATACATATTTCTCTGCTTTGGCAGAAACTGGGAAGAAAGATGCTCAGAGTGGAGCATACAGTGACAACCTCCCCTACGGAGCGGTCCTCAGGAGGAGAAGCTTTATGTACTTCCCCTGTGCAGATGAGAACAGGCAGGAAAGAAAACTGAAAAAATACTGCAATGTTATTAACAAAGACCCTGCAATTACTGAGCTTTATAAAGACACAAAGAACACCCAGGAGACATTGCTGCCATGGGGACCATGGACCTAGGGATCTTTGCTATTCACAGAAGTAAAATTTGCCGGTTTAAAAGGTAATAGGCAATAGTCTAGGCTGAAGAAAAGCAAACTGTCGCTTGGGGTTGAGGCAATGGGAAAGAGAGTGCCTCTAATCAATGGATATTTCTGCCAGGCAGGGATAAAAGATCCTGTGTAAATGGGGAAAACTCAAATCCCTCTGAACTGTTTGTTGCAATGCTTTTTCACCTATTGCCTTTGAATGGGGCCATCCATTACAGAAATAGCCATTCATTCAAAACCTTCCCTTGCTTATGACAATTCCTTGGGGTTAGGAAGAACCAGGATAATGTTTTACTGCCTCAGTTCAGCTGTTAGCTGCTGTTCAGCCCTCCATTGCCAAGCACCAGATCTGCTTATGAAGAGAGGGAACGTCAAAATTAAGCATGGTACTTGGAATGTAAAATGAAAAATGTAAACCATTCTACTGCAACTTTCAGGGTGGTTAAAGATGAGAGCACGGATTTATCTAATGGGCCACTTTGATCATTTGCTTCACACACTGTCTCATTCTGCAAATGGCTGAATGCATCCTGCAATGAGCAGAGGTTCTTACACTCCCTGTGAGGAGCAGGGGATGCTTGACATCACACAGAAAGGGGTCCCCAGAACTAATTTGATCCTGACAAAGAATCCTTGTAGAGAAATAGCCCTGTAGAGCTTTGCATGCAATAAGGTAATTAACAGATCATAGGACCACTTGGGACATAAAGACTTAGTGTACCAAATGGACCAAAAGGGCTGCAAATTCTGCCAAGGTTAATTCAACTGTTGTACATTAAAATAAGAAGTGAGAGAACAGAAATAAATAGGTTCAGATTTTCTCATGCAGGAGCTCTGAGCTATTACTTTTTTCTACCATCTGAAATCTTTTTAACCTGTAAGTAATTTTTTTTAACACCCCCCTTTTTGTGATTGTTTGGTTTGTACTACTTCCAAATGACTCCAGGGTGTATGACTTCCAAGAAAGCTTTTGAAGTAGTTCATAAATGCAGTAGAAAATAGTTGTAAACAGTAATTGAAAAAGGAAAGAAGAAAGCACCATCCGCCTTTTTTAAAGACATTGTTCAATAGGAAGATAAAATGTATATTCAGCTAATTTTTCATGAAGGAATTAGGAGGAGGAATAAAAATCTTGATCTTTGTCCTGCCTATTCAGGTGAGATGCCCCTTGATGCAGGCTCTTCTTGTTCTTGTGGGTACAGAGAGGGCCAAGGAAAATGAAGCTCTCATTGGCCTTCTTGCTCTAATCAGCATCATTTCAGTTTAATAAGTGGAGAAGTAGCTGGCCAAGATCTCAGCCTGAAGAAGAACTGCTGCAGAATGGAAAGCAGTGGCCTGCCCAGGCACTGGAGGGATGCTGAGCAACTCTGAGCAGCCGGGTGGGCTTTGTCCTATGCAGCATGGGCACTGGCAGCAGCACAGGACATGCTGCCAGGAGCAACAGGCAGCAAAGGCACCTATCTACCCCAGACAGGGTTTCTGGTAGCGGACACAAGAGGACATCTTGAGTCTATTTGCCACCCAGTTCCCATTAAATTTGGAATTTAACTCCGCCTTCACAGAAATGGTGCCTCCTGCACCCACCCATCTTCTCCAGCTTGTTCCCTCCCTCCTGTTCCCTGTATCCTGTCCCCCGGATTAGGTGGCTCCTGCTGTTGCTATTTCCCCCTCCCCTCTTCTGAACAGCAGGGCTATAGGATACGCAAAATAATCCAGAGCATTTGCTGTTTGCAGGCCAGTGTTGCACAAAAGCAGCATTTAGGTCACCAAGATGCCATGAACTGCCAGAAGCTGTTAAGGAGATATTTTGCAATGACATATTACAGAAATGTCAACTAACAGAAGCTTTAAAATTAGTGTTTTGAAGGGGTTAAGGGACACTTTTAAAGGAGGTCTCTGCAGCCATAGACCCAAGCCATGAAGTAGCAATCCTGCACAAGACTCAGATTTCAATCTGCCTTAGTTTTCATTTAACCCTTTTCTAAGGAGTAATGGCTCTCCTTATGTTCCAGTACAAGCGCTTGCTCAGTGCCTGGAGGAAAACCAGAGTGACAGAAAGTCACAGAAAAGCTCAGGAAGAAATACAGGGAACTGTCATCTTGTTATGTTACAGCAGCAATGAAAAGATCCAGATTTTTTGTTGCTAAATACTTCATGCATGTGTAATAGGATAAAACAGAGCAGGGACAAAAAAAACGTCATTTTGGCTCTCACCCATCAATAAGGCTGGGAACTTGTGTCTAGAGACATGTGGCGGCTTCAAAGGGCAGGGCAGGAGAGAGACATTGCGAAGAGAGAGGGAAGAATTGAAGCCAGATCTCCCATGTTCCTGCTCAGGGATTTCAATCTGTCACCCTGAATACTCACTCAGGGTGGATGAGGAAATCGTAGAGAAGTTCCTGTCTTGTGTTATCTCCCCCTTGTTTCCAAGGAAATTGAGAGGAAATGCTCTCAGACTGATAGCTCTTTGCAAGTAAAGCAAGAAGTCATTAACCAGGGCTGCCCTGCAAACACCCATCAGACTCTGGTGGCTAAATTTGGCAGAGCTTCCCTATACTGCTGTCATTAGCATTTCCACTTGATCAAGGAAAAAGAGTCCTTATCCCTTCTCACTCACTCAGGCTGATGCATGGCTATTTTTGTCACAAAAATATCTTCCAACTCTTCTTCATACGTTTCCTCCTCTCAACCCCCAAGCTGCTGCTGCTGCATGAGTGACCATCAGATGTTCACTCTTCAGTCTGGAGGCGTGAGGAATTATCTGCAAGGGCAAATGGATTATGGAGAGAATTGTTTTCCTTCCCTGACATCTCTATTTTCCCATCAGAGGTTCAGGCGGTTCAGTGCCTTGGCTGAGGACATCTGGTTGTATGAAATACTACAGCGCACACCTGTCTCCTGGCAGGCATGTGCACACGCAGGTGTCGCGTGGCATTAGATTTGCTCAGCCATCAGAGATGCAGTTTGACATCCCCCTGGGGACAAGCTATAACTTTCTTCATGTTAGAACATACTGGAGACTTGGGGACAATTTTATACATTTGTTTCTTTTTTTCTGGTCCTGATCAAAACTGTTTTTACCGTTGTCAGTGGAGTGGTTTTATCTGGTAATGTCAGAGTTTGATACTACATAGCACCGAAAAGTGGTACATGGAAGAATGGCCAATTGGCAGAAGAATAGCTGTGTTATCTTACAAATAAAAACTAAAGTAGAAATTCTGTCTCTTTCCTTGCTATTGGCTTTCCAGTGATGCTACTGAGCATCAGGATTGCATGATACAAGATGGAACAGGCAGTGCATTTTTAATCTGGTAAATAATCTGATGTCAGAGATTCCTTCTGCAGAATGAAAATTAATAAGACTTTTCAGATCATTTCTAAATGAACATCTTTCTTTAGCTTTTCTAAATTGCCTATTGCTATACTGCCTGGATGCCAACATAAATAATCCTTTCTCCAGAGCATCTTCATAAGACCACAAATGTTTATGGAAATAAAGAAAATAAACCTAGTTATTGTCTGAATAATCACTCATTTATTGATGGAGACAAGTATGCTCATTTTTCTTGCCCTCTGGTGATTAGATTATGATTAACTGTGACATTTAGTGGTAAACTTGATATGGTTGGCTACATAGAGCTTAAAAAAGTGGCTATCCAATTATTCTTTCATGTGCTGGAGGAACACATTAACTACCTGTGAAGGGTATTGCAATGGTTATGAAGCAAACAGCACCCACTTCTCTCAGTGGCTGTGACAAATGCAAAGGTCACATATGTTTCCTGGCCTGTCAATATTATTTTTGTTGTCTCCCTTGGCTGTCCCATGTTCCAGCAAAACCTTAAGCTCAAGTCAAAACAGTAATGACGACTGTACATTGACTGAGTAGAGAATTAATGTAGAGAACTCTGGGCATGCAGGAGAAAGGCAGTTTCTGGTATACTAGACTCCACAGAAGCTGAGAACTAAACATCCACCCAAAACACTGCTTGGAAAGAGCTCACTAATAGATCCCAAAGAAAAATTCTCCAAGGGGCTCGTTTCTTTCGTTACACCTGAAGTTTCTACTTTTTAACCCAAAACAAGGACAAATTTGCAGACATGCTGAGTTTGTTATGAGGGTTGCTGGACATAAACTGCACAGTGCTCAAAACCGAAGCACCAAAATTCCTGTGAGGAATGAGTCTCAGCCACACTGAATTACATTCAAACGAAGAGCAGCAAAGCAGCTGGAATCCAACCTCTTTCCTTTGGGGATAGCCCCAAATCCTAGCCTATGAGATACCAACAAAGATCTCCCAGATCTGCTGTCATGTCAAAGATTAACTGTGCATCATTACCCATCTTGATATTGCACACCCACTCTTTCCTGCTGTGATTGGCAGGTTGTCACTGTCGGCAGATGCTCACAAGATTCTATTTCCCAGCAGCTATGAAAGGATGACTAAACCCCCAGGAATGGAAGGGAGACACTCCTGGACATGACTCTCTGTTTTGTCTAGATAACTTCATCTTCACAGTATAGGTCCTTTGAGAAAACAAACATCCAGCGACAGGCAATCCTCCAGCTTTACAAGACATTTGACATTTCTCTTTTCTGTTCACAGGTCCTACTTATTTTCCAATGACTCTTATTCATTGAACAAAGTAATCTGTGTTGTCAGGAGTCTTTTGTCATGAAACATGAAATTTAGAATGAAACGGGATCTTGGCAGAAGCAATAAGGCATCTAGGTCAGCCAAGGAGTTAAACCATCCAAACAAGGTGATTTGGATTAGGAAAGAAATCAGCCCCTGAGGGAGAAGGTATGGGACAGACTCAAGAGATAGTATGTAATTAAATTCTTGGCTGTACGTATGCGAGGTTTAGAGGAACACTTTCCTTTGTCCTTCTCTATTCCTTCCCCTGGGCAAAGAGCCTGCACGTGTGTTTGCCTTCCTTGACTGGAGCTCCGAGCCAGGTGACTGGGGGCTGGTCTGGGCAGACCTAAGGCTTGCGGGTCCTTATTCTATGTATTTGCTACTTTCCCAGTTGTGTTTGGTGTTTATACCATGCATGGCACCAGGAAGTTAAGGTTCATACAGAAATGAAGGTCCCTGGCTCCACACACACCATCTATTCCTGGACTCCTTGCTATGTCCCCGCTCCCTTTCTTCCTCCCTTCTGCAGGAAGCTCACTGCCTACGGCACTGCAGCCTGTGGAGCTGCGGGGATCCTTGACTAATAGCTGAACACACTCAGCCCTCTTGCTGTTTCACCACCTGTATTCCCCAGCCTTCAGCCTAGCAACTGGAGGATCATATATAACCCTCTATCTACAGGGAACTGCCTCTACTCATGCCTGTGCCTCTGCTTACTTGAGGCTTGCTCAGTTTCTAGGCTCTTAGAACAAGCTCTGCTTTCTGCTGCCTAGAGTCTGCATATTCCTTCCTATGCTCACCATTTCCCCAGCAGGTCATGCAGCCTGTTTTGCTTTAACCTGCAGTTTGCAGAAACTGCCTTCTCCTCTGGGGTAACAAATGAGATCTGCAAATCAGCCTGGGCTGAACTCCTTGCAAGCAAAGCTGTTGCCTTTTGAGTTTTCATGTTGGCCTGAGGAGATAAACCCCAGCATGACACCAGCCGAGGGTGACCAAATGTTCCGATGAGAATCAGCAGGGCAGGGAACTGCAAAAGATTTGGAAATTTATTTCCCTCCTAACTTCAGTAACTCTGGTTTCACAGACTCATAGGAATAAGCATCAGTAGCAAGTGCACTTGCTGTGGATGAGGATTTGAGTCCTAAATCTTGGCAGTTCCCTGCAGTGGAAGATTGCTGAGCAGCAAGGTGTGTGATAGAGCAGAAATCATTTAATATCATAATAAGGCATTTTGTTGTCCTGGGATACCTCGTGCCCCCTGCCTCTGCAATCACCAGGCGCAAAGGCAGCTCTTCTCTCCATGCCCTTGAGTGTATCACCAGAAGTGCATCTTGCTGAGGTATGACACTGCTGCTATGGCAATTTGAGGTCCTACTAAGAGCAAGAAGCTACCATGCCTCACAAGTGATAGGAGTTGTCTGTGCTCATCCCTTGCTACAGCCCTGTCTTATCTGTGCAACTTCCACTACAGCACAGCACGTGTTACCCTGAAAGTATTATTGAACATAAGGCATAAGAATTCTGTTACTATATTTACTGTTCGTGCACTTTGGGTTTGCACATATGATGTACAGTGCTGCTCAGCAGCACAGCATAAGTTCTAGCACAGAATATAGCAGCATATTGCAGCACATCCTCCCCTCGGATGGGATTTTAAATGTCCGTCTTTAGTTAACTAAGCAAGAGAGGCACAGGCAAGAGCAGGAGAGATTCTCTCAGCTCTCACTGACTGCAACATTGGAAAGGCATCAAAGCATCAGTACCCCACTTGCCACAGTCTCAGGTACCTGGAGTGACTTGACATCTCTCAGCCTCATGATGCTGTGACTTTGCCTGCTGAGGCTGGAGCTCTGATTGCATCCACATTCATATTGCAGAAGCAGAGCATGAAGGTGAAATGGAAAGAATAGATCTGGTTCATTAGTATTCCCCCAGAAACCAACTACTCCTTAGAACAGTAATAATAATAATAATGATAAAGATAATAATAATAATAAGCATCCCAGTTACATATCAGGAAAACATGAAGTGTTTACATGGAGTAGAGTACAAATAATTTATTCTGACTCACTAGAATATTAACCCAAGTTTAAGATGGGGTGCAATGTCTTTGATTTTTATTTCCAGTCTGGGTGGGGGAGGAGGATTTGGCCTGTGCTGTTCTTATTTTAATTCAACTATGTCTGCATTCTCCTTCCTAATTTAACACCTAACTTCTTATTCCTCCTTGCAGTTCTGTATTTGTTCTGTGTGTCTTGCTTTATTTTTTTTTTCTTTCTTTCTCTTTTATTCTTTTGGACTCCTCTGTGCTTTTTTTTCCCTCCCACCTTCTATTTTCCCTCAGTCAGAAAATCTAGCAAACCATTTAAGCCTTTTCAGAGTTAAGCTTGTGATCAAGCACTTCCCTTCGAATACCAGATTGAAGTACTTACTTCTTGAAGGAGACTCACAGTGTGAAGGAACCACAAGCTGGACCCACTTCAGCCATTTTCTTGGGAGTACTGCTTTTCTCTCTCACTCGATAAAGTGCTGTATTTTTAGGGCAGCTGGAGTATAAATAATCAATATTGCATAGATGAGACTGAGTAGTGGAGGCATAACAGTCTCCTGCCAGGTCCAACAGCCTAGTAAGGCATAGTAGGGTAATTCAGAATTCATAGCAGCCCAAGAAGTGGGCAACAACTTCACTGAACGCCAACAGCAACACTTTCCAGGGATATTTATTTGGCTGTCAGAGTATGAGAAATAGCTGACAAACAGTATTGTACCAAGTTTCCATGCCATTGTCCCAAGAACTATATGCTAAGCTGCTGGAAACAATGATTTATGCCACTGGGTTTGTTAATTATAAGATGAATGGGCAACCAGAGACATTAGCTAGAAGAAATGAAACCAATGTGCAGTGACCATATGTTCCCAAAATTTATTCTCAATACTCTTAAGCTATTCAGAGCAATACATCTTTGACTTTTTAAATCTTTACAGATGTTTTTCTAGTGTTAGGCCCAGTTAAGCACATGCCTAACATCAAACTCAAAAGGAGTTTCACTGACATCCTTTGCGTTTCTTGTACATAAGCACCAAAGACTAGAGTTTTGTTGACCTGGCAACTGCTGTAATGTGTGTGATTCATTGGCAGCTAAGCACCAGACATAACCAGATTATGGGATTATGTTCTCTGCTCTGTGTGTGTATGCATACAACTATGAAGTCTCTCCCTCAATACCACCTGGGGCTTCACAGATATAAGGCCCAGAGACTTGAAGTTCCATGGACTCCCACTGGCAGCTGAAGTATCTTTTCTTCCATCAAGGCTTTTCCATTGGAAACCTCTACTTGCAATTAATGTTTTATTTTGGTGATGGCCTGCAGCACGCCCTCTGGCAGTACTTAAAAATGGTAGTGGAAAAGCAAGAGACATTTGTTTGGGGATGTATTTATAGCAGAGATTTAGGAAGGAGTGAAGATGTCAGAGAAAATATTAATAATAACAGGATTGGTCCCTCTAAGTAATGCTCTGCAGAACTAAGAACTCAAAACCCAGCAACTCCTGGAGGTCTAGGCAAAAGGCTTAGTACATGTATTTTGCTCTTTCAAGCAAGGCAGCAATCTGTGGGAATACACAGAAGCTTAATAATTGAGACATTGACAGGAGTATTTTCCATCTGTTCAAAGCTGTCACACAGATATTATTACCAATCCTACCCGTAGCTTAAGCAGGAGGATGTATGTGAAGGGATTCACAGGGAAGCAGATTCTCAGTGAATGTGTTCAAATCAGACATACACACGTAAGATGGGGTGTAATTCCGCATACACGTTGTGCTGTAGCTTTTGACACCTTGGCAAAATGACTGACAAAGGCAGTGGAAGAAAAGACAAAGCAAAGTTGACACCCCAGCTTTAGCTCACCATTGCTCATTTTCTGTGTTTTTCATTTTTCGCTGTTAGCATTTCACAGCAGTGCCAATGACTGCACAAGGCAACTGTGGAGGGACATCCCAAATTTCCTGTTTGAAACAGCTCTTGTATTGCACTCTTTTTAAAAATAAAAATATATATATAAAAAATTAAGAAGTCTTCTACCAGGAGATGCCTGCACCAGCTGTAGTCATCAGAGACCCCCAGCTGGGCTGAGGACTTCCTTGTAGAGTTTATTCCGCAAGTGTCTTAAGCAATGCAATGTGGGATTGATTATCAGTGGTACAGATGAGCAGCCTACTGGGTAGATACCCCCATTTCTGAGGCATCAATAAAATGTCTGACAAGTTTGAGATGATTTTGGAAACTGTAATATGCTGAGCTTTGTAGCTGCCTCGGGAATAGAAACTCTTGCTGCACTGGGAGGGACATCTGTTTACATCCCCTTAGATCACATTGTGCATTTAACCTAGGATTACAAAGAGGCAGGAACACCTAGTGTTTGATAGCTTGGTGTTGCTTGCAGTGCGAACAGGAAAAAAGAGAGTTTTGCAAAGATATCACCAGGGAAAAGAAGAAAGCACCTCCTAGTCCTTGGTTCCATAGGAGGAAACTGAACATAAAATAACAGGCGTTAGCTCCCATCACAATGCAAAGCTTGAAATAACACAGTAATTCCAGCTCTATTCCTGGCTCTTGAGTTTGCCAGAAACTGTTGATCCCTTTCTGACAATGCATCCAGGTGAATCCTTGCTCGTCCAAGGAATTCCAGGAAGAGATGGGCAAGTGCTGGGGATATGGGGTGAGCAGCCAGAGGACACCAGCAGTAGGGGAATGTCTCCAGTGGATTCCTCTTGGATTGGCTGGGCAGAGAGGAGATTCAGAGCAGCCCTGCAGAGAAGGACTTGGGTGTGTTGGTCGATGAGAAAATGAACATGAGGCGGCTGCAGTGTGCACTTGCAGCCCAGAAAGCCAAACGTATCCTGGGCTGCATCAAAAGGAGCGTGACCAGCAGGTCGAGGGAGGTGACCCTGCCCCTCTGCTCTGATCTCCTGAGACCTCATTTGGAGCATTGTGTGCAGTTCTGCTGTCCTCAACATAAAAAGGACATGGAACTGTTGGAACAAGTCCGGAGGAGGCCATGAGGATGATCAGGGGGCTGGAGCACCTCCCATATGAAGATAGGATGAGAAAGTTGGGGCTGTTGAGCCTGGAGAAGAGAAGGCTGCGTGGAGA
>JANRGW010029457.1:31821-46750 GCA_024733675.1 Psilopsiagon aymara
CCGAAAATCAAAAACACAGTGCTGCACCAGCTACTAAGAAGGAGAAAAATGACTGCTACTGCTGAACCCATGACAATTAGCCTATTATTCTTTAGGAATTATCCTCCATCAAAAGAAGAGTGACTCAATGTTCTTACAGTCTTTTGCCCTCTCTAGCTTTTATGATCCTTTGCCACTAAAGCTCAGACTTGCTTTAGACAAACTGAATTTTGAGGGCTCCATTTCCATTTGTGAAGTGCATATAAATTCAACAGGACATTAGATGACTTAATTAATATTACAAAACTTTGATAGGTTCAGATGTCAGACCACCCAAAAGAATTGGCTGTAGACAAAACCATAGTCCACCATCAACTGCTTCTTTTTAATCAGTTTCAAACCCTGATCACAGGCATGCAATGAGATTTGGCTGCCTTATTGTCTCCAGTGCTCCAATCCTCTGTGATGCTGATGACCCATTACTGTTATTTTGAGGAAAAAGCGCAACTAAAGCAACTTTACTATTAGACAGATGGTTATTCAGTGCTAAGGTCTACAAGAAGCAGCTCACTTTGCAGGGGAGCTGTAGCATAAGATAATTGAACTTAATACAGTTATGTGCCTTTGCCTTTGATTTGGGCCACACAACTAAATTTGTGGTCAATTACAGGGCCTGTGAGAGTGAGCATGAAGGCATAATTAAAGGTTAGTAAGAGGTGGACACAAAACGATAGCTCTGAAATTCAAGTCAACTAATTCACTCTGGTTGCAGAGACATAAACAAGTGCTCAGCTATGGAGAGTTCAAAAGGCCATGTGTGCAGGTAGCCCCAGGTTTCCATTGCCAGAGATCTCCAGGGCAGCACAGACACATCTATCTCTTGAAATGGATGAAAGAAACATTTCTGGAATGACTAAGGCCTTTTTTTTTTTTTTTTAGAAATTATACTTTCAAATAAAGAAAACTCTTTTCTGTGTTTCTAGCCACTGAGCAGTCAAGACAATGAACTCCAACCAAGCTCAACATGGCTCATAGCCCCTTTGATCCTCAGAGAAGAGCCCCAGTGGTGGTACACTCATGCACAGGCCTCTGGATAAGAAGGATGCATCATTTGTAGTTCAAATTAATAAAGTGAGATTTAGTAAGTCAGAGCTATATTTGATTTCATGTTATTCTATCTTCTCCAATGTACTTCCAGCACAACCTTAGAAATGTCACCTCTCCTCATTATTTAAATTCCCTACCCATAAAATGAGAATAATAATATTTAAACACCTCGAAGGAGTGCCACAAACCTCATTTGTTAATGTACATTTAGAGATGTTCATATGGAACTTGTTACAGAAATTACAAAGTGCTGTAAGAAATCTTTCGCCAAAGCTGGTTTTCAGGATTTCGTGATTCACTATATCCTAATAAAACACAACTCTGAAAGAAACCAGGGTAAGTTCTACGTGCAACACTGAACGTTTCTGAAATGGTTGCAGTCCATAAGGATAAATCAAGGCACATCGAGAATTCATGAATCCACACCTGCCTGGAGTGTGCAGAAGTACCAAATTCAGGAGAGATATATTCCTGTTCTGGGATGATTGCTTGTTGTGATGAGAATGCAGAGAAAGCAATATACAACCCAAATGATTAAATGCAAGCAGTAGAAGTCCACTCTAAAAGCAGCAGTCCAGAGTGTGTGTCAAAAGTGAATTATGAAAATAGCCTCGTACATCCATGGCAATTTCACAGAGCCACTCTGATAACAATGAACACAACAGTGTGCAATAGGAACAACAATGCCCAGAATTACTTCAACCAATATATTTTTTAAGGACAGTCACTTTAGTTCTCTCTTTGCGTCTGTAAATGGCAGCTGAATTGATGGTAAATTAGACTTCAGAAACAAAAGATTCTGCATTAGATTCTGTTATCTGCCCCCTCTTCCTGCCTGGAAGGGGTATGAAGATATTCCTTACAACTGAACTGAAGATGATCTTGTACCTAGTGAACCATAGTTTGTACAGATAAACTAAGAGACTGGGGAAGAACAAAATGATTGCTTGCAAAGATGTAGGGATCTGTGTAGCTTAATATCTCACAGTAATGCAGTTTCCCTGCTGGGATCTCAAAGCACTTCACAAACACTAATGCTAAGATTCACACATGGTTATTACCTTGCTTAGGCGATTTCCAGGGCTGTTTTGCTGCCATTATTAAGGCAGAGCAGGGCAAGAGTGCTACTGAGGGACCTTGTATGAAAAGGCACCACTTCATATGAGTGAGGGTAGACATGTTCAGGCTTCACTGAGACTGTCTAAGTGCAGCTGTATGAAAGGAGAGTCAGACACTGGGCAAATTGGAAAAGAAAAAAATGCTTCTATGTATGAGCTATGTCACCTTCATCAAACTGACTGTTATGAAGCAGAGCATGGGATTGGAAAAGCAGCAGCCTCAGTGTAAAAGGAGGCATCTTAGGCATGGGGGATTATTTGCTTGATACTGAGAGGTGGGTGAAGGGCAGTAGAGGCCGCTCAGGCTTCCCTGACTCTTTGCTGGGAAGTGTGAATGGTGGAGCAACACCCCTCCTGTCAGCCCATCCACTCACCAACATTATATGCATGAGGCAGCAGACACTCAGTGCCTCTAGCTTATCTCAGGGAGTCTTATATTTCTCCTTCTCTCACCAGCTTCATTATAAAAGTTCGTGCATGTCAAGTGATATCACCTTGGCAGCGCTTTCCCACTGGAATGCTTCCTAAAGGCTTTTAGAGCTTGAGATGCCAAAAGTGCTTCTGCTCATCTTAGCTTTGACTGCTGCCACTGCAGATGCTTCCTCCCTCTTCAGACGTTCTTATAAGATCATGCATCTGCTTTAAAAACAAACAAACAAAATCCTAACTAGGCAACAAACCAAGCTAAACCCCAGCTCAGGTTTAGGCAGTCAACCTTGCTATAAGCATCATACCAAATAGCAACTGTAGACATTATCTGCATCTTATATAAGCTTCCCTCCTCTATCTGTATGTCTGATTGGATTAGGATCCCTCACTCTAGAGCAGGGGAATTTGTTGCTATTTTTTCCAGCAATTCAATTTTGCCCAATGTTGCGGGGAACAGCCTTCATTCAGAAAGTAAGGGCGTTACTTTACTTTTACCAGTCTGCTTTAAACAAATATTAGAGAGCAGTGCTCCCATGGGTACCATTACAGCAAACAGCAATTTTCCAGCTAGCTCCAGAGTAGATTGCTCCTGAGATGCTTCTGTGCTTGTAGGATGTGTATTATGCACTTATGGCACTTCTGAGGGGGAGGGTGGTGAGGAAAATCTTTCTGACCTTATAGAGGAATAACAGTGTACCAAGCTTGGCACGTGGCAGGGGTTGCGCCTGTGTCATACAACCTCATTTTTATTTCCTTTCTGAGAGCAGAGCTAGGACTCATGATATGAAACCCCCTGCACAAAGAAAGGGGCAGAGTGGTAGGACACAAGGCGTTTGCTGTTCCTTCCTGTGACATATCTAACCCCCAAGCCCTATGTTCACACATGTGATGGGAGTGAGACAAAGAAAGAAGGGCTACACTCTTCCAGCCTGCACTAAGTAGCCTCTCCCCAAATTGCTTTGTCTCCATTTCACTCTCCAGCTGATATTTTTTGCTTCTCTGCCCTGCTTGGCTCTTGCCATGGAAATTGTGATGATTCCCATTCAGCTTGTCCCCATCTCCCTCATACACCCAGGCCATTTGCCCCTATTAGGTCCTGCTGGGGTGGCCTAGGTCTCTCTGCCCTGTTCAACAGGATCCCACTGGAACACACTCCCTGGAGCAGCTGGAACAGAGAGGCACTTCTCTAAAAACTCACTATATGCAAGGAAAACATAGTGATTGCAGATCTGTTCCTCTCATCACTAAATAATATGTAGGTATTAATTAGACCTCAAACCCTGTAGCTCACTTCTCCTAAGTCAAGAGTGTCCCCAGCAGAGTTCAAAGGCAAATGGGTTAAAGACTGACTCTGTAAAGAGACCTTCCCACAAGTTAAACGTTCTTCTTTCTAATAAGATGCTAACTGCACAGAAGAACAATGTGTGCCTCTCTTCATGGCATTCTAGTCATGACAGAGAAAGAACTCCAAACTTTTCTGATTTATCTTTCCAGAATGAGAGCCCACAGAGTGAGCAGATGTTTCTCCATTCATTAGTTAACGAGGTCTGGTAATGCTGGGCTGGAGCTTGGAGCTGGGTGCTCTGCACACAGAACTATCCCACCTTCCATGATCCAGCTCTTCCCTCGCTGCTGGGATGCACTCTCAGGCAGCAATGATTTTACTTAGAAGTTTGGTCTGTAGGGGTACTGTCATGCTGGGAGCAATGAATGAGTGCCTGTGCATGCAGAGAGGGAAGTATGTATTTGGTAGAGTCTGCATACTCCCTAATACTGGATGAGACCAGCCAGAGAAAATGGAGTTGCTACTTCAGATTGTACTTCATTGGTATTCTGGAGACAGCTGGACTAGAGACTGCACAAAATTATTTTCAAACAAGAATTACAATTGGAAAGGCAAAAAGAGAGAGGTGGAGAGAACGTGGGGGACATTTGTCAACTGGGAGCCTCAAGGTTGTATTCAAGCTGCCTTGCTGATGACAGAATAAACACAAGAAAACCTGGAACAAATGGTGCTTCCTGGATCAAAACAACTAGATTCTGCCACAGATACTTAGCGTCAAAAGGCTTTTCATTGTGGAAAGAGGGAGTGAACCCAATCTGAATCTGTGATGAATGGAAACCCAAGACTCTCTTCTGCTAAACACAGGCTGCAAGGGAGTGCTGGTCAGGGTAAACATTGCACGTCCTTCTAAAGCCAGATTTATGCAACAAAGCAGCAATGCCTTAACATGTTGAAGCACCATTCCCCTTCATATCTGCTATTGGGCTGATAGAGATGACGCTTAATTCTGCCAAAATCTGTCAGTCTTGACCTGTGAGTCTGATATTTGGGAAATTCTGTTCATTTCCAAATAAATAATGCATGGGCAGTCATGCATTTTTCATGCTAAGACTTTTAAAGGCCACTGTAGTGATGCATGTAAATTCTGTTTCCCCCCTCCTCTGCACACTCGACTGCTAAATAATTATTAACATCTGACTCGCAGCATAGTGAATGTCTGCACCATCCAGAGAATCCAGTTGCTTTGACACTGCTGCATCCTCTCTACCCCTGATAAAGTCAAGGAGAGATAATGCCAGGAAACAGCAAAGCAATCTGTCTCTTCCCCTCCAACTCCCTTTTTTTCATTTCTTTTTTATAAGGCTCTACAAAAACACATGTGTATGAAATGGAGCAGAACAAAGGGACCGGCTCATGGATTTGACATTCTTCTGGAAGCACATTAATCCCTTCCAGAAAAGCAAAGCTGGTGCCTTTATTTGTAGCTGTTGGTTAATCTGTGTGTCAGAGAACTGAGCACACGATGGGGCTCGGGGCGGCTTTATCAGGCAAGTGACTAAAGGAGGGAGAAGCGATGCTGCTAAACAAGGGCTTAGAAGACAAAGCCAGCAAGCAAATCTAGCATGATGGAGGGGGAATGTTAAAACCCTCCAGATTAACTCCCTGTGTATTGGTGTTGGTTGTGGGTGAGATCAGGACATGAGCAGGGTCCTCTGTGGGGCTTGGTGATACTGTAGGTGTGGCAGCATTGAAACACAGGGCAGCTCTTCAGTGAGGAAGTGAAGGGGCTGTGATGAAGAAACCAGTGGGGGCTTCTCCCCACTCCAGGTGACACTCCTGGTATAGGTATAGAAAGATGAGATTCATCAGGCAACTGTGGGCCCCTTTTTGTGAGGGGAATGAGGCAGAGAGCCTCCAAATCTCCATTAACTTAACCAAACTGCAGCACTGGCCTTGCAGAGACTTGACAGACAGACTGCTAAAGCAACAAATATGGAAAAGACGAACTACTGAAATTGCATTTCAGTCTCTATCCCCTGGGAATGAAGCTGCAGTTTTACTTAAGACTTCAGGATGTGCTGCAGCAGAAGCTAATGGCTAGCAAGGGATGTGTAGAGGACATCACTTTGGGCATCTGTGTTGATGTTAGTATAACAAGTAAAAGGTAAAACACATGGATTTTTAGCTCTTTCAGACCCATTGGCAGGAGCAAGGTGCTCATGTAGTTGCTGCAGTTGCATCTGTACTTGAATAATTTCCCCTATAAAGTCTTAAGGTAATGATTTATGTGTGCATAATATATATATGATTTGTTTACATGCTAATATTTTGGGCTACTAACTCAGTAACGCTAACATTTTTGGCTGGTACTTTCTCATGGATATCATGGTCATGTTTCTTTCTGAAATTATATTTCCATACACAGACAGTAAGGTTACTCATATGCTTAAATTAAAGTGCATGCTTAAATGCTTTGCTGACATGGGACCTAGTTTTGTCATTATATGCTTAACTTGATGACATTTCAGACCTAAAGTCTGATGTTAAATCAGGGTGAAACAGACTGCAGAGTTGTCTGCTTCACTGCTTTTTGGGCTTTTCTTATGAAATATGTGAAGCCACTCTACAGGTCAGAAGAGGTGAGTTTGTTTTTTCAGTCAGTGCTGCTCTCAAGGCTACAGGAGTGGCTATTTGTGCGGAGAATTACATCAGTTTTATTTAGCAGCAGCAGAGAGGAGATGTTGGGAAAGAAGGGAAGAAAAGAGATGGGAAGATGAGTGCTGGGGTCTCCATAGGAATGAATGGACATGTCACACAGCAGTGTCCCCTGCTTATGTCCTAAGGAATGTCATGTGTCCATAAGAGCCTGGCCTTCTATATTAGCAGTAAAGTGAAGAAAAGGAAGTTATCCAGATATAATATTTAACTTTAAAATAATAGCCTGCATTGAAAGGTTTTGCATAAAGCCTCTCACAAAACACACACACACATATATAAGCCTTTTACAAATTCTCCTGTCTGGGTTGAAAAGCATTCTGAAATACAGATGAGTGCTGACTGCAAATGCATCTAGAGAACTGAGAGAGAAACCTACTGGAGACAAATTATGGAAATGAAATGCCCATCTTTACAGATCAATGCAAGGGAGTCCCTGCTGAGGAGTGTATAGATCATTTAAAATACCTCTCATCTTGTTCAGTAGGATTCAGTTCCAAAGTACACTGGCTGATGTGGGGCATTATTAATAGCGTTGGCTTCAGGGAAGCAGTCACCTGAATATTGTCCATGGACTTCTCTTGCCCCTTTTATTTGAGACTTTTATTTATAGGCTGGTGATAGATTTGCATTTAGATGAGAGTAAAACTGGTCACAGTAAGGATGGAAAGAAGGTCCCTTATTGATCCTGACAGTGAAGTCTTCCCCTCAGCAGGCTATTTTAATTGACAGCGAAAATGATAAATTGACCAATCTATCTAGAAAAGAGGCGCCTCTCCTTGGTTTGAAATCCACTGCCATGTCAAGGTTTGTCCTGCTCTCATAGTGCCTCTCTGCCCATGTCCCTCCCTCTTGCAGCAGATTTGGGTTGTGGTTTGTGTTAGGCTGTGCCTTGCAGTCACAAGGAATGAGCTGTGCCAGCATGTCTGCTAATTCCAGCTGCTGCCCTCCTGCATACAGAATTATACCCTGGGACAAGGGTGCATCATTTGAACCGGAGCACCCCTTTGCTAATGCGCCAAACCTCCTTCCCAGCCGAGTCCTCCTTTCCTGCTGCATCGGAGCCAACCTGCATTCTCCCGGCAAGGGGGAGCTCGGGCTCATTTCAGGAAACCCACATGTTGTCTGCTTCTGCATTCAGAAGAGTTGTCAATCCTGGTAATGAAGAGGCTGAGGACTAGGGTGGAAAAGCTGTTAAATAAATCATCGTCATGCTTTGCATTTTTATAGGTGTTTTATAGGAGCTGTGTCTCGCTCACAGAATGCCTCATGAAGGGAAGTATCATTGTTCTCCTTCACAAACGGCAGAACTAAAACCCGGTGAGATGAAGCAGCTAACAGCCCCCAGCCAGAGTCACTGGAAAGGCTCCAGCCCTCGCTCGTTGCCCAGGCTGAGGTGGCAGGCAACGCTGCCTTTGCTGTAGGCTTGAAAAGCCCATCATTTAAAGGAAGCGCCAGGTGTGATTTAAGGGACATTGAAGAGTTACCATGCAGTCAGTTTGAAAGGGCAGCCCTGTCAGGACGCAATGCCAGGGCTTGATGAAGCACCGCTGAAGCTTCCAGCAAAAGCCCCACAGGTTGCAAGGATGCAGGCTAAAACCATAAATTGTAGAAGATTCCCTCTAGTCATCATGTGAATTTTTGCTCTGTGTGTGAGGGATGTAATTAGAAACAAATTGTCCTGGTGACACAGAGCATATAGGGACCATTATAAGATGCTCTGATGACACAGCCATTTTTCTGAAGGTGTAACCCTCTCCTCCCCAGTCCTATACCTTTCAGGTCTTGCCTTCCACCCCACTCATGCAAGTGGTACATTATCTGAGATTCAGGCAGATAACCTGTAAGCCCCTCTGCCCCATAGAACAACCAGCAGCAAGGTAGAGATATAAATGCTAGCACAACCCTGGATACAACCTGCTTTTTGAGCATGAAGGGAGAACTCTCCCCCATCCTGCTATTGCTGTCATCCCCAGGAAAATCGGTCCTCCTCTGCTTCTCGTTTGGACCAGGCTCAAATATCTGCACCCTGTTGCTAGGCTACCTGGCTGCCTTCCTTCTGCACATCCCCATAGCTGCTGGAAACCTCGCGTCACATTGCAGCTCATATGTTGGATTATTTTTATCTTTTCAGGGAGGCAGGGGATAAATGGACAGTGGGGCAGAAGGAAGGAAGGTAGTCAAGTGCTTGGATCCTCTGGTCATTGGGTTATTTGGTATCTGAAAAAGCTTGCAAATACAAACATGCATGTTTCTGCTTCCTTAAATAGTCGAAGATACATGGTATCATAATGAAATATCTGGCTGACTAATGAGTATCAAGTGACACCTTTTGTGCTATTTTGAATTCTTGATAATTTGTCTTGTGTTCTGCAACAGCCAGAAAAGAGCTGGAAACAGCTTTGCAAAATGCACTGATGCACCAGAAAACCTGTGAAGGGCTGGCAAATGTGGAATAAAAAGCTCTTGGCATTTACAGAGCCACAAGATCCCTACATGTTGCTTGGATTCAGATGAACTCATCATGAAGAAGGCAAGAAGATGGGGTAGAAAAGTGAAAGATGGTTGCATAGAAATATTTCCCATCCCTCCTGAGCATAAGGACTGTACTCCCTCATGCTAAACCACCCGTGTTACCCAGCCCCGTGCAACACCGAGTGGTTTCTGGGCTGCTGCACACAGTCTCTGTGGTGGAGGAGCCCACAGATGCAATGGGAAATTGGCAAGCACACAGGAAGAGGACAGATTTATATTAGATGTTAGGCAGAAGTTCTTCCCTGTGAGGGTGGTGAGGCCCTGGCACAGGTTCCCCATAGTAGCTATGGATGCCTCACCCTGAGGAGTATTCAAGGCCAGGCTGGACAGGGCTTTGAACAATCTAGTCTAGTGGAAAAGGCTTTTTGATTTTAATTTCATGTCTTTGGAAAGAGGAGAAAGAAAAAAACTTTAAAGAGGGCATTTTTAATCTTCTCTCTTCTCCCGATTTGCATTAACTGAATGTGGATGCAAACCACCAGATAACCTCACCTTGACTGTGGATGAGCTGCCTACCTGAGACCAAAGCCAAGAGGGACACAGAAGGACTGAGAAATAGCCACTGTGAAATAGCCATCTCCCAGGTACCAAAATGATACCCACAGGTTTTGCAGCTGGGAGATGCTGGTGAAAGCAGAAAAAAGAGGGGAACCTGCCCCCCCCCCGCCTAGGGTCTTTTTAAAGCTTACCCCTGAGAAACCATTCCCAGTACTGTCAGAAGAGACTGTTAGTTGCTTCCAATCAAAGACAGATTCCCCCTTAAATCACAGCTGCCAATTACATATGAAATAAATGCAAGCCGTAAAACTCAGCCCAAATCAAGTTTCCTGCCCTCATTCCCTCTGTTCTCCTGAACATCAAACAGCCACCCGGGGCTGAGACCTGGCACCTCCCCAGGGCGCCGGCAGGAGACGTATTGTTGGCAGTCGCAATCATGGGCTCAATCAGCAACAGGAGATTATTTCTATTTTCTCAGCAGCTGTTTGGAGGGAAATAATCCTGGAAGAGCCTAATGAATTAGCGTTACAAGAGTTATATGAACTAATGAGAAGGAGTGGAAATGGGCTGAGGAAAAGGTGCTGATTTTCAAAGAAATGCAGTGCCTTTATTGGTTCTTTGCTGCTTTGGACGTTCAAAGACCCTTTATACATTTTTTCTACTGCAATTTATTTCCTGAGTGCTTGAAGAACAAAAACAATTACAAACTGTACCAATTTCTTTTTCCTCTTAGCTTTCTCATTTTCACTTAGTGAGAAGCTTAAGCTGTGACGTTTCCATCCTCCTTTTCCCTTCCTTCCTCTGCAAGACCAGAATAATTAGAGACTAGCTAGAAACAAAAGCAAAACTGAGTAGCAGAAGGCTTCTGAGCTACACAGGGTTAGGTACTGTGCCACGGCATGCTAGTGAAATTAAAATAAAAAAGGAAAAGGAAAGAAAAAAGTAAAACATCTCTCTAGTGCTCCCAAGATCAAAGGAGCAACCCTTGAAATTTGATGGTTGGGAACTTCTGAGAAAGGAGGTTGTTAAACCAGTCCTGACTTCTGTGTCTGTTTTATCAGCAGGGAGACAGTGACATTGTTTGAACTAGATACTGAATTTTTCCCCACAGAGGTTGTGTGATGATTTCTGAGTGTGTTCCCCAAGGCTAAGGGTTTGCTAAGAGACTTCAGGAACAGGAGCTACACATCCCACACTTAAAATACACTCTTTCACAGATGCAGCTAAGAACCTGAGTGCTTCCTGTGATGCTCATGTCCATGGGCCTTTGCCTAAGCAGCCAGGTACAGATATGGGCCTTGCACATTACTTTGTGGTCAGTTCCACACAATTATCACATCTTTTCCTTTAGTTCTCTGGAAGAGTCTGGTGCTCAGAGTTGAACGCAGCAGCTGCTTTCCCATTACCCAGCTGTGCTGTCCTGCACAGTCCCTTGCAGCAGGAGGATCAAAATCCAAAGAGGTGTGTGCACGTGCAAAGCTGCTACTTCATATACTCTACCCTGCTTGGTGCACCTGATTTGGCTTCATTGCTCCTTTACCTTTCCCTGAGCTCACAACACAGCCTTTACTTCCCTGGAAAATGCAGCCCTCCCTCCTTCTCAGTTTTTTTTTCCTTCAGATCACAAATTATTTCATAGCAAGATGGTTTCTGTTTGTTTCTCTGCATATTAACACTGAGAAAATAGATAAGCGTTGATCCATTAAGATATTAAAGGAAGGATTGGAATAAATGCAGCCCTGGATATGAACGACCTCTCCGAGTGGTTGGGACTGACACTGTGGACACAGGTTGCCTTCTGGCACCACCTGTGAAGGCTGGAAAGTGTTCCACCATCTGCCACCTGGTTCTCACTGCCCTTTGGCTGTGGCTGAGCTTCTGGTGTGGTCACTCCTTAATGACCTTCAATCAAACAATTTAAGCTAGCAGTGAGCTACTATTTAAAGTAGCTCCGCTCCCTTCCCTGAAATAAGCTAAAGAGCAACCAGGCGAGCGCTTGGCAGACAGAGGTGAGAGGCTGGTTGTGATCTGCTGGTGTGGGAACGTTTCTGGCATAGGAGCAACCAGGCAGTTATAGGCCTGCTGCTGATGCATCCCTCTTCCCTGGGTATCCTGTTATTTGCACTACATACATTTACTTGTTCTTTTTCCCATTGTTATTTTAGACAGTCTACACACAGCTGCTGCCTCACATGCTCTTTATTTTGCTCATGAAAAATCCCCATGTTAAGGCTGAATTTTGTGTTTCAGGTCCAGTCCAGGAGTCACACACACACGTGAGGTCAGCGGGAACACATCAGCAAATACACTGGCAGGACTGAGATCATAGTTTTGTTTCACATATAGAAAGAAGCAAATGGACTGTGTGACAGAGAAGCATCCCCACCCCTGTGCTCCTGTAATTTGGGGAGGGAATTGCAAAGGGAAACGGGGTCAGTGGAGCAGTGCAAAAGCTTTCTGGTTGTTCATAAAGCAGCATGCTGTGGTTTGTCTGTGTGCTGTGTCCTGGGATGCCACAGTCTCCCTGGTGTACTGCCCTTTTGCCCACAAGACCTGGAAGGTGTCCAGAGCCAGTTCAGTGATAATTTTTCTGGCATAGCAGAGAATGGCAGGTGGTGCAGAACTAATATGTTCACCACTATGCACTTAACTCCAGTGCAGAGAGGTGTGCTGGGATGGAAAGAGGCATGACCTGAGCCCAGCGCGCTCTAAGTGCACAGAGCTGGTGGATGATCCAATAGGGGTCATGGCCAAACACTGTAAATTAGAGCATCCCCAGGTAGCTGTAAAGTATCAAGAGCCCTATGGGGTCTAGCTCTTCTCTAGGGTGCAGGAATCCCTAAACAGCATCCCATCTGCCTCCTTCATCTAACCTAATGATTAATAAAGTCTTTTATCTTTTGTCTAGGCAAATGTAAATTCTAGGAAGTAAAAAATAGCAGCAACCATACATATGGAAAAGGATGTGGCAAGGCCCCCTTTGAATACCTGTTCTCTGCTTCTGCTTTGCTTTACTGATGAAAGTCTCATACTCCAGAAATGTAGAAATAATAGACAAAAAGCAGAAAATAGCTTAAATAGTAAACAGAAGAGTTAAACTGACGGATGGAGGTTCATTGCTCAAAATGAAATGCGTAAAGAAATCATGAAGCAAAAGAAAGGGACAAAAGTTTCAATGTAAATGCAAAGTTTAAAATTCTTGCCTCATTTACAAATCTACGGTGGAAAATTTGTTTAGAAAAAGGTTAATTTTATGTTCTCTGTCTCTCTAAAATTATAGTTTAAAAATTACATTAAATATTCATTGAGGATGGGGAAGGAACTAACATCACCTTTGGTTTGTGGTTCAAATGAAACAAACTGAAGCAAAAAAGACAGTAAGTGACTGAAGAGCTTTTCATTCCAGGAGAGTATGAAAAAAGAAAATTTTGCTTTCCTGTATTCAACGATTACAGTGATAATGGCTACAGAAGAACCTAGACAGAGAAATTTCCAGCCTCTCTACAATGCTCTGCAGCTTGCAATTACACATAGTCAAATTTATCACGGATGCCAGATGGCACAGCTAGCATATTGGCAGGAATGCTTGAAAGAAAAGAGGAAAAATAGCTGGCCCGTTCTGTGCCTTGCTTGCCTTCCTTTCTCTCTCCTACCCCCAATAACCTTCTCACACTTTCCCTCTAGATGTAATTTTCCCCCATTCTCTGTAAAACAGTAATTTGGAGAAAGAAACAATTCAACTTATTTATGGTTAGGTCTTCATCTAAGATACCTGTAGGTTCCCTGAATTGTAAAGGGCAAAATCACTTAGTTCAAATGTTTTCTTGCAACTAGCCCCATTACTCTTCACTGGGATGAAGATGAGAAGTGAGAGTTGAGGGTGATCTTGCAAGAAAAGCCCCTTGCACTGTAATGAGAGAACAGGCTATTCACTGGACACACAGAGAGGTAGGCATACAGGTACCAATGTCAAAAATGTAACACAAAGAAGATATTTCTCTGTGGTAGCAACCGCGTTTGTAAAACAATCCCCAAATCCAAAGATACTGTTGATTGCAAGCACCCCTAAATACCTGATCCAGGTTTTTGCAATGACTTAGAACCACATTTATAAGTGCTCAGCAACCAGCTGCTTCTCTTGTGTCAATTGTGGTCAGAGCTTCAAACCATCTCAATACCCTCCAGGAGTGCTGTGACATGCAATCTGCTCCCTGTCTTAAAGGAGACAAAATTCCTTTGAAAATCTGGCCCAGATGGCCAATGCCAATCAATTTTGGAAAAGCCTATAATGCCAGGAACGTACTGAGATATGCATCTCAGAATGATGAACGAAACGATGGCCCCAGAAGGGACCTTATTATCTTTAATAAGGTGAGGAATTAATGCCAAATCTCACTATAGTTCTCCATATTGATATAAACTTAGATCTTCCAAGCTATTAACTTAAATTACTCCTTTTCATTTCTCTGAGAGTTAATTGCCTATTTGCATCTGGAGATACATACCCTCATTTATCTATTTATCTGTGTGTCTATCCCTCCCATCCCCTTTATTTTACTTGATTTTTCATCCTGTCATTTGAGGGTTGCTTTCACAGCTCATGACTGGGTTGTCAGGTATAGCATTTCTATATCTTTTTTTCGGAGCAGTGTTGATAATTCTCACTGTCAGGATATTATAGGTTAAAAGCTTTTGTCTTCCTGTGTGTGCACACTGTCTGTATGTTTAAATGAACATGTAGAGATAAGAAGGCAGAAAGTGAATGATGCAATTACTGTCCTTAATCTCAGCCCCAGTATATAGCACTGTTCAGAGAAAACACACTAACCCTGCAGATACAGACCTGTTGTATTACTTCAGTTTTTGATTTACATTCCCTTCCCTGTGTGGGTAGGTGTGGACGTATGGAGAGTAGGAAGGAGACTGAAGGCAAGAAATGGCTGCTGCCTGCTTTTAGCAGCCTGTCTGAAATGTCTACAAGAGTACTCATTCTTCAGCAAGCCCTGGGGGATGTGTTCACTTCCCTTTTAGCCAAGTCTTGAGGATGGATATCACCCATGGATATCTGGAAGGTGAGTTCACATCAGTCCTGCCCCTCTTGCACCCCTCAAGCCTTTTACCCCTCAGAGGTCCATGTGCAGGTTTTAGCTCTTAAAAAACATAACAGAAACACTGTCATGGCTAAGTGTCGTGGTTTAAGCCATAAATCAGCCACGCAGTTTGTTCACTCATTTCCCCCTTTTTCTTCCCTCTGCTCCTGGAG